>OU426980.1:122043435-122360045 GCA_911387785.2 Aelia acuminata | reverse complement strand
ATTGCCCATGTTATTATCAGCTGTAATGCTTATAATCATATCTTATTGCAGGAATAACCCCGAATGAACAAGAGGGCACACTGGCAGATTGAAGAGAATTTTAGAAGTTAGCAATCTTATAAGTAACCAATTATTGAAAAAATCGTCCCAACTGAAGAGGATATGGGTACAATCAGAATAGGTGCTAGAACCTGGAGGAGTTTAAATACCTAACTACGGTATTGAAATAGCGGCAGTTTTAATCAAACTGTGAGTAGCACCATTTATACGATTTAATTTTGGTTTATTACCCGATGATGATTCAATCAAAATATACAGATTGCAAGATTGTTCAGGTTGCAAGACTTAGGTCCAAGAAATCATTGTTAAAACATTCAAACTTGATAGCCTCAGTGATGATAACAGATGACTGATCGCAGGACCATGATGGATTGTGTCATTTATCTGAGAGGTTATTTTTTTGAATCGTAAACTCGACAAAAATTTCGCCCTTTAATCTGATCCACATTACTTATCAAACAAAAATGAAATTTTTATAGAATTTATATTCATAATTTAATTACTATCAAAACATCAAGACCCCTAATAAAATATAATGATCTCTATGTTTCTGAGATGTTGCTTATCCTACATCAGTAGATGATAGTTGCTCCGGTAGCAGCGATTTCCGGACTAAGCATGTCGCATTAAGGAGTTGTAAGACTTGGGCCTAAAATATCATTCTTAAAACTTTCAAACGTGATAGCCTCAGTGATGATAAAATATGACTGATTGCAGGACTATGATGCTGTAAGTCATTATTTTGAGAGGTGTTTATTTTTTATTTGTAAACTCGACTTAAATTTTGATTTCTGTAGGGACGAATATGTTCCTTCACAAGAAATAGTTGTTCAACGTTCATAAAAATGTAGTAGCCTGACCATATTGATTCTTAATTGCCCATGTTATTATCAGCTGTAATGCTTATAATCATATCTTATTGCAGGAATAACCCCGAATGAACAAGAGGGCACACTGGCAGATTGAAGAGAATTTTAGAAGTTAGCAATCTTATAAGTAACCAATTATTGAAAAAATCGTCCCAACTGAAGAGGATATGGGTACAATCAGAATAGGTGCTAGAACCTGGAGGAGTTTAAATACCTAACTACGGTATTGAAATAGCGGCAGTTTTAATCAAACTGTGAGTAGCACCATTTATACGATTTAATTTTGGTTTATTACCCGATGATGATTCAATCAAAATATACAGATTGCAAGATTGTTCAGGTTGCAAGACTTAGGTCCAAGAAATCATTGTTAAAACATTCAAACTTGATAGCCTCAGTGATGATAACAGATGACTGATCGCAGGACCATGATGGATTGTGTCATTTATCTGAGAGGTTATTTTTTTGAATCGTAAACTCGACAAAAATTTCGCCCTTTAATCTGATCCACATTACTTATCAAACAAAAATGAGATTTTTATAGAATTTATATTCATAATTTAATTACTATCAAAACATCAAGACCCCTAATAAAATATAATGATCTCTATGTTTCTGAGATGTTGCTTATCCTACATCAGTAGATGATAGTTGCTCCGGTAGCAGCGATTTCCGGACTAAGCATGTCGCATTAAGGAGTTGTAAGACTTGGGCCTAAAATATCATTCTTAAAACTTTCAAACGTGATAGCCTCAATGATGATAAAATATGACTGATTGCAGGACTATGATGCTGTAAGTCATTATTTTGAGAGGTGATTATTTTTTATTTGTAAACTCGACTTAAATTTTGATTTCTGTAGGAACGAATATGTTCCTTCACAAGAAATAGTTGTTCAACGTTCATAAAAATGTAGTAGCCTGACCATATTGATTCTTAATTGCCCATGTTATTATCAGCTGTAATGCTTATAATCATATCTTATTGCAGGAATAACCCCGAATGAACAAGAGGGCACACTGGCAGATTGAAGAGAATTTTAGAAGTTAGCAATCTTATAAGTAACCAATTATTGAAAAAATCGTCCCAACTGAAGAGGATATGGGTACAATCAGAATAGGTGCTAGAACCTGGAGGAGTTTAAATACCTAACTACGGTATTGAAATAGCGGCAGTTTTAATCAAACTGTGAGTAGCACCATTTATACGATTTAATTTTGGTTTATTACCCGATGATGATTCAATCAAAATATACAGATTGCAAGATTGTTCAGGTTGCAAGACTTAGGTCCAAGAAATCATTGTTAAAACATTCAAACTTGATAGCCTCAGTGATGATAACAGATGACTGATCGCAGGACCATGATGGATTGTGTCATTTATCTGAGAGGTTATTTTTTTGAATCGTAAACTCGACAAAAATTTCGCCCTTTAATCTGATCCACATTACTTATCAAACAAAAATGAAATTTTTATAGAATTTAATATTCATAATTTAATTACTATCAAAACATCAAGACCCCTAATAAAATATAATGATCTCTATGTTTCTGAGATGTTGCTTATCCTACATCAGTAGATGATAGTTGCTCCGGTAGCAGCGATTTCCGGACTAAGCATGTCGCATTAAGGAGTTGTAAGACTTGGGCCTAAAATATCATTCTTAAAACTTTCAAACGTGATAGCCTCAGTGATGATAAAATATGACTGATTGCAGGACTATGATGCTGTAAGTCATTATTTTGAGAGGTGTTTATTTTTTATTTGTAAACTCGACTTAAATTTTGATTTCTGTAGGGACGAATATGTTCCTTCACAAGAAATAGTTGTTCAACGTTCATAGAAATGTAGTAGCCTGACCATATTGATTCTTAATTGCCCATGTTATTATCAGCTGTAATGCTTATAATCATATCTTATTGCAGGAATAACCCCGAATGAACAAGAGGGCACACTGGCAGATTGAAGAGAATTTTAGAAGTTAGCAATCTTATAAGTAACCAATTATTGAAAAAATCGTCCCAACTGAAGAGGATATGGGTACAATCAGAATAGGTGCTAGAACCTGGAGGAGTTTAAATACCTAACTACGGTATTGAAATAGCGGCAGTTTTAATCAAACTGTGAGTAGCACCATTTATACGATTTAATTTTGGTTTATTACCCGATGATGATTCAATCAAAATATACAGATTGCAAGATTGTTCAGGTTGCAAGACTTAGGTCCAAGAAATCATTGTTAAAACATTCAAACTTGATAGCCTCAGTGATGATAACAGATGACTGATCGCAGGACCATGATGGATTGTGTCATTTATCTGAGAGGTTATTTTTTTGAATCGTAAACTCGACAAAAAATTTCGCCCTTTAATCTGATCCACATTACTTATCAAACAAAAATGAAATTTTTATAGAATTTATATTCATAATTTAATTACTATCAAAACATCAAGACCCCTAATAAAATATAATGATCTCTATGTTTCTGAGATGTTGCTTATCCTACATCAGTAGATGATAGTTGCTCCGGTAGCAGCGATTTCCGGACTAAGCATGTCGCATTAAGGAGTTGTAAGACATGGGCCTAAAATATCATTCTTAAAACTTTCAAACGTGATAGCCTCAGTGATGATAAAATATGACTGATTGCAGGACTATGATGCTGTAAGTCATTATTTTGAGAGGTGTTTATTTTTTATTTGTAAACTCGACTTAAATTTTGATTTCTGTAGGGACGAATATGTTCCTTCACAAGAAATAGTTGTTCAACGTTCATAGAAATGTAGTAGCCTGACCATATTGATTCTTAATTGCCCATGTTATTATCAGCTGTAATGCTTATAATCATATCTTATTGCAGGAATAACCCCGAATGAACAAGAGGGCACACTGGCAGATTGAAGAGAATTTTAGAAGTTAGCAATCTTATAAGTAACCAATTATTGAAAAAATCGTCCCAACTGAAGAGGATATGGGTACAATCAGAATAGGTGCTAGAACCTGGAGGAGTTTAAATACCTAACTACGGTATTGAAATAGCGGCAGTTTTAATCAAACTGTGAGTAGCACCATTTATACGATTTAATTTTGGTTTATTACCCGATGATGATTCAATCAAAATATACAGATTGCAAGATTGTTCAGGTTGCAAGACTTAGGTCCAAGAAATCATTGTTAAAACATTCAAACTTGATAGCCTCAGTGATGATAACAGATGACTGATCGCAGGACCATGATGGATTGTGTCATTTATCTGAGAGGTTATTTTTTTGAATCGTAAACTCGACAAAAATTTCGCCCTTTAATCTGATCCACATTACTTATCAAACAAAAATGAAATTTTTATAGAATTTATATTCATAATTTAATTACTATCAAAACATCAAGACCCCTAATAAAATATAATGATCTCTATGTTTCTGAGATGTTGCTTATCCTACATCAGTAGATGATAGTTGCTCCGGTAGCAGCGATTTCCGGACTAAGCATGTCGCATTAAGGAGTTGTAAGACATGGGCCTAAAATATCATTCTTAAAACTTTCAAACGTGATAGCCTCAGTGATGATAAAATATGACTGATTGCAGGACTATGATGCTGTAAGTCATTATTTTGAGAGGTGTTTATTTTTTATTTGTAAACTCGACTTAAATTTTGATTTCTGTAGGGACGAATATGTTCCTTCACAAGAAATAGTTGTTCAACGTTCATAGAAATGTAGTAGCCTTACCATATTGATTCTTAATTGCCCATGTTATTATCAGCTGTAATGCTTATAATCATATCTTATTGCAGGAATAACCCCGAATGAACAAGAGGGCACACTGGCAGATTGAAGAGAATTTTAGAAGTTAGCAATCTTATAAGTAACCAATTATTGAAAAAATCGTCCCAACTGAAGAGGATATGGGTACAATCAGAATAGGTGCTAGAACCTGGAGGAGTTTAAATACCTAACTACGGTATTGAAATAGCGGCAGTTTTAATCAAACTGTGAGTAGCACCATTTATACGATTTAATTTTGGTTTATTACCCGATGATGATTCAATCAAAATATACAGATTGCAAGATTGTTCAGGTTGCAAGACTTAGGTCCAAGAAATCATTGTTAAAACATTCAAACTTGATAGCCTCAGTGATGATAACAGATGACTGATCGCAGGACCATGATGGATTGTGTCATTTATCTGAGAGGTTATTTTTTTGAATCGTAAACTCGACAAAAATTTCGCCCTTTAATCTGATCCACATTACTTATCAAACAAAAATGAAATTTTTATAGAATTTATATTCATAATTTAATTACTATCAAAACATCAAGACCCCTAATAAAATATAATGATCTCTATGTTTCTGAGATGTTGCTTATCCTACATCAGTAGATGATAGTTGCTCCGGTAGCAGCGATTTCCGGACTAAGCATGTCGCATTAAGGAGTTGTAAGACATGGGCCTAAAATATCATTCTTAAAACTTTCAAACGTGATAGCCTCAGTGATGATAAAATATGACTGATTGCAGGACTATGATGCTGTAAGTCATTATTTTGAGAGGTGTTTATTTTTTATTTGTAAACTCGACTTAAATTTTGATTTCTGTAGGGACGAATATGTTCCTTCACAAGAAATAGTTGTTCAACGTTCATAGAAATGTAGTAGCCTGACCATATTGATTCTTAATTGCCCATGTTATTATCAGCTGTAATGCTTATAATCATATCTTATTGCAGGAATAACCCCGAATGAACAAGAGGGCACACTGGCAGATTGAAGAGAATTTTAGAAGTTAGCAATCTTATAAGTAACCAATTATTGAAAAAATCGTCCCAACTGAAGAGGATATGGGTACAATCAGAATAGGTGCTAGAACCTGGAGGAGTTTAAATACCTAACTACGGTATTGAAATAGCGGCAGTTTTAATCAAACTGTGAGTAGCACCATTTATACGATTTAATTTTGGTTTATTACCCGATGATGATTCAATCAAAATATACAGATTGCAAGATTGTTCAGGTTGCAAGACTTAGGTCCAAGAAATCATTGTTAAAACATTCAAACTTGATAGCCTCAGTGATGATAACAGATGACTGATCGCAGGACCATGATGGATTGTGTCATTTATCTGAGAGGTTATTTTTTTGAATCGTAAACTCGACAAAAATTTCGCCCTTTAATCTGATCCACATTACTTATCAAACAAAAATGAAATTTTTATAGAATTTATATTCATAATTTAATTACTATCAAAACATCAAGACCCCTAATAAAATATAATGATCTCTATGTTTCTGAGATGTTGCTTATCCTACATCAGTAGATGATAGTTGCTCCGGTAGCAGCGATTTCCGGACTAAGCATGTCGCATTAAGGAGTTGTAAGACATGGGCCTAAAATATCATTCTTAAAACTTTCAAACGTGATAGCCTCAGTGATGATAAAATATGACTGATTGCAGGACTATGATGCTGTAAGTCATTATTTTGAGAGGTGTTTATTTTTTATTTGTAAACTCGACTTAAATTTTGATTTCTGTAGGGACGAATATGTTCCTTCACAAGAAATAGTTGTTCAACGTTCATAGAAATGTAGTAGCCTTACCATATTGATTCTTAATTGCCCATGTTATTATCAGCTGTAATGCTTATAATCATATCTTATTGCAGGAATAACCCCGAATGAACAAGAGGGCACACTGGCAGATTGAAGAGAATTTTAGAAGTTAGCAATCTTATAAGTAACCAATTATTGAAAAAATCGTCCCAACTGAAGAGGATATGGGTACAATCAGAATAGGTGCTAGAACCTGGAGGAGTTTAAATACCTAACTACGGTATTGAAATAGCGGCAGTTTTAATCAAACTGTGAGTAGCACCATTTATACGATTTAATTTTGGTTTATTACCCGATGATGATTCAATCAAAATATACAGATTGCAAGATTGTTCAGGTTGCAAGACTTAGGTCCAAGAAATCATTGTTAAAACATTCAAACTTGATAGCCTCAGTGATGATAACAGATGACTGATCGCAGGACCATGATGGATTGTGTCATTTATCTGAGAGGTTATTTTTTTGAATCGTAAACTCGACAAAAATTTCGCCCTTTAATCTGATCCACATTACTTATCAAACAAAAATGAAATTTTTATAGAATTTATATTCATAATTTAATTACTATCAAAACATCAAGACCCCTAATAAAATATAATGATCTCTATGTTTCTGAGATGTTGCTTATCCTACATCAGTAGATGATAGTTGCTCCGGTAGCAGCGATTTCCGGACTAAGCATGTCGCATTAAGGAGTTGTAAGACTTGGGCCTAAAATATCATTCTTAAAACTTTCAAACGTGATAGCCTCAGTGATGATAAAATATGACTGATTGCAGGACTATGATGCTGTAAGTCATTATTTTGAGAGGTGTTTATTTTTTATTTGTAAACTCGACTTAAATTTTGATTTCTGTAGGGACGAATATGTTCCTTCACAAGAAATAGTTGTTCAACGTTCATAGAAATGTAGTAGCCTGACCATATTGATTCTTAATTGCCCATGTTATTATCAGCTGTAATGCTTATAATCATATCTTATTGCAGGAATAACCCCGAATGAACAAGAGGGCACACTGGCAGATTGAAGAGAATTTTAGAAGTTAGCAATCTTATAAGTAACCAATTATTGAAAAAATCGTCCCAACTGAAGAGGATATGGGTACAATCAGAATAGGTGCTAGAACCTGGAGGAGTTTAAATACCTAACTACGGTATTGAAATAGCGGCAGTTTTAATCAAACTGTGAGTAGCACCATTTATACGATTTAATTTTGGTTTATTACCCGATGATGATTCAATCAAAATATACAGATTGCAAGATTGTTCAGGTTGCAAGACTTAGGTCCAAGAAATCATTGTTAAAACATTCAAACTTGATAGCCTCAGTGATGATAACAGATGACTGATCGCAGGACCATGATGGATTGTGTCATTTATCTGAGAGGTTATTTTTTTGAATCGTAAACTCGACAAAAATTTCGCCCTTTAATCTGATCCACATTACTTATCAAACAAAAATGAAATTTTTATAGAATTTATATTCATAATTTAATTACTATCAAAACATCAAGACCCCTAATAAAATATAATGATCTCTATGTTTCTGAGATGTTGCTTATCCTACATCAGTAGATGATAGTTGCTCCGGTAGCAGCGATTTCCGGACTAAGCATGTCGCATTAAGGAGTTGTAAGACATGGGCCTAAAATATCATTCTTAAAACTTTCAAACGTGATAGCCTCAGTGATGATAAAATATGACTGATTGCAGGACTATGATGCTGTAAGTCATTATTTTGAGAGGTGTTTATTTTTTATTTGTAAACTCGACTTAAATTTTGATTTCTGTAGGGACGAATATGTTCCTTCACAAGAAATAGTTGTTCAACGTTCATAGAAATGTAGTAGCCTGACCATATTGATTCTTAATTGCCCATGTTATTATCAGCTGTAATGCTTATAATCATATCTTATTGCAGGAATAACCCCGAATGAACAAGAGGGCACACTGGCAGATTGAAGAGAATTTTAGAAGTTAGCAATCTTATAAGTAACCAATTATTGAAAAAATCGTCCCAACTGAAGAGGATATGGGTACAATCAGAATAGGTGCTAGAACCTGGAGGAGTTTAAATACCTAACTACGGTATTGAAATAGCGGCAGTTTTAATCAAACTGTGAGTAGCACCATTTATACGATTTAATTTTGGTTTATTACCCGATGATGATTCAATCAAAATATACAGATTGCAAGATTGTTCAGGTTGCAAGACTTAGGTCCAAGAAATCATTGTTAAAACATTCAAACTTGATAGCCTCAGTGATGATAACAGATGACTGATCGCAGGACCATGATGGATTGTGTCATTTATCTGAGAGGTTATTTTTTTGAATCGTAAACTCGACAAAAATTTCGCCCTTTAATCTGATCCACATTACTTATCAAACAAAAATGAAATTTTTATAGAATTTATATTCATAATTTAATTACTATCAAAACATCAAGACCCCTAATAAAATATAATGATCTCTATGTTTCTGAGATGTTGCTTATCCTACATCAGTAGATGATAGTTGCTCCGGTAGCAGCGATTTCCGGACTAAGCATGTCGCATTAAGGAGTTGTAAGACATGGGCCTAAAATATCATTCTTAAAACTTTCAAACGTGATAGCCTCAGTGATGATAAAATATGACTGATTGCAGGACTATGATGCTGTAAGTCATTATTTTGAGAGGTGTTTATTTTTTATTTGTAAACTCGACTTAAATTTTGATTTCTGTAGGGACGAATATGTTCCTTCACAAGAAATAGTTGTTCAACGTTCATAGAAATGTAGTAGCCTGACCATATTGATTCTTAATTGCCCATGTTATTATCAGCTGTAATGCTTATAATCATATCTTATTGCAGGAATAACCCCGAATGAACAAGAGGGCACACTGGCAGATTGAAGAGAATTTTAGAAGTTAGCAATCTTATAAGTAACCAATTATTGAAAAAATCGTCCCAACTGAAGAGGATATGGGTACAATCAGAATAGGTGCTAGAACCTGGAGGAGTTTAAATACCTAACTACGGTATTGAAATAGCGGCAGTTTTAATCAAACTGTGAGTAGCACCATTTATACGATTTAATTTTGGTTTATTACCCGATGATGATTCAATCAAAATATACAGATTGCAAGATTGTTCAGGTTGCAAGACTTAGGTCCAAGAAATCATTGTTAAAACATTCAAACTTGATAGCCTCAGTGATGATAACAGATGACTGATCGCAGGACCATGATGGATTGTGTCATTTATCTGAGAGGTTATTTTTTTGAATCGTAAACTCGACAAAAATTTCGCCCTTTAATCTGATCCACATTACTTATCAAACAAAAATGAAATTTTTATAGAATTTATATTCATAATTTAATTACTATCAAAACATCAAGACCCCTAATAAAATATAATGATCTCTATGTTTCTGAGATGTTGCTTATCCTACATCAGTAGATGATAGTTGCTCCGGTAGCAGCGATTTCCGGACTAAGCATGTCGCATTAAGGAGTTGTAAGACATGGGCCTAAAATATCATTCTTAAAACTTTCAAACGTGATAGCCTCAGTGATGATAAAATATGACTGATTGCAGGACTATGATGCTGTAAGTCATTATTTTGAGAGGTGTTTATTTTTTATTTGTAAACTCGACTTAAATTTTGATTTCTGTAGGGACGAATATGTTCCTTCACAAGAAATAGTTGTTCAACGTTCATAGAAATGTAGTAGCCTGACCATATTGATTCTTAATTGCCCATGTTATTATCAGCTGTAATGCTTATAATCATATCTTATTGCAGGAATAACCCCGAATGAACAAGAGGGCACACTGGCAGATTGAAGAGAATTTTAGAAGTTAGCAATCTTATAAGTAACCAATTATTGAAAAAATCGTCCCAACTGAAGAGGATATGGGTACAATCAGAATAGGTGCTAGAACCTGGAGGAGTTTAAATACCTAACTACGGTATTGAAATAGCGGCAGTTTTAATCAAACTGTGAGTAGCACCATTTATACGATTTAATTTTGGTTTATTACCCGATGATGATTCAATCAAAATATACAGATTGCAAGATTGTTCAGGTTGCAAGACTTAGGTCCAAGAAATCATTGTTAAAACATTCAAACTTGATAGCCTCAGTGATGATAACAGATGACTGATCGCAGGACCATGATGGATTGTGTCATTTATCTGAGAGGTTATTTTTTTGAATCGTAAACTCGACAAAAATTTCGCCCTTTAATCTGATCCACATTACTTATCAAACAAAAATGAAATTTTTATAGAATTTATATTCATAATTTAATTACTATCAAAACATCAAGACCCCTAATAAAATATAATGATCTCTATGTTTCTGAGATGTTGCTTATCCTACATCAGTAGATGATAGTTGCTCCGGTAGCAGCGATTTCCGGACTAAGCATGTCGCATTAAGGAGTTGTAAGACTTGGGCCTAAAATATCATTCTTAAAACTTTCAAACGTGATAGCCTCAGTGATGATAAAATATGACTGATTGCAGGACTATGATGCTGTAAGTCATTATTTTGAGAGGTGTTTATTTTTTATTTGTAAACTCGACTTAAATTTTGATTTCTGTAGGGACGAATATGTTCCTTCACAAGAAATAGTTGTTCAACGTTCATAAAAATGTAGTAGCCTGACCATATTGATTCTTAATTGCCCATGTTATTATCAGCTGTAATGCTTATAATCATATCTTATTGCAGGAATAACCCCGAATGAACAAGAGGGCACACTGGCAGATTGAAGAGAATTTTAGAAGTTAGCAATCTTATAAGTAACCAATTATTGAAAAAATCGTCCCAACTGAAGAGGATATGGGTACAATCAGAATAGGTGCTAGAACCTGGAGGAGTTTAAATACCTAACTACGGTATTGAAATAGCGGCAGTTTTAATCAAACTGTGAGTAGCACCATTTATACGATTTAATTTTGGTTTATTACCCGATGATGATTCAATCAAAATATACAGATTGCAAGATTGTTCAGGTTGCAAGACTTAGGTCCAAGAAATCATTGTTAAAACATTCAAACTTGATAGCCTCAGTGATGATAACAGATGACTGATCGCAGGACCATGATGGATTGTGTCATTTATCTGAGAGGTTATTTTTTTGAATCGTAAACTCGACAAAAATTTCGCCCTTTAATCTGATCCACATTACTTATCAAACAAAAATGAGATTTTTATAGAATTTATATTCATAATTTAATTACTATCAAAACATCAAGACCCCTAATAAAATATAATGATCTCTATGTTTCTGAGATGTTGCTTATCCTACATCAGTAGATGATAGTTGCTCCGGTAGCAGCGATTTCCGGACTAAGCATGTCGCATTAAGGAGTTGTAAGACTTGGGCCTAAAATATCATTCTTAAAACTTTCAAACGTGATAGCCTCAATGATGATAAAATATGACTGATTGCAGGACTATGATGCTGTAAGTCATTATTTTGAGAGGTGATTATTTTTTATTTGTAAACTCGACTTAAATTTTGATTTCTGTAGGAACGAATATGTTCCTTCACAAGAAATAGTTGTTCAACGTTCATAAAAATGTAGTAGCCTGACCATATTGATTCTTAATTGCCCATGTTATTATCAGCTGTAATGCTTATAATCATATCTTATTGCAGGAATAACCCCGAATGAACAAGAGGGCACACTGGCAGATTGAAGAGAATTTTAGAAGTTAGCAATCTTATAAGTAACCAATTATTGAAAAAATCGTCCCAACTGAAGAGGATATGGGTACAATCAGAATAGGTGCTAGAACCTGGAGGAGTTTAAATACCTAACTACGGTATTGAAATAGCGGCAGTTTTAATCAAACTGTGAGTAGCACCATTTATACGATTTAATTTTGGTTTATTACCCGATGATGATTCAATCAAAATATACAGATTGCAAGATTGTTCAGGTTGCAAGACTTAGGTCCAAGAAATCATTGTTAAAACATTCAAACTTGATAGCCTCAGTGATGATAACAGATGACTGATCGCAGGACCATGATGGATTGTGTCATTTATCTGAGAGGTTATTTTTTTGAATCGTAAACTCGACAAAAATTTCGCCCTTTAATCTGATCCACATTACTTATCAAACAAAAATGAAATTTTTATAGAATTTATATTCATAATTTAATTACTATCAAAACATCAAGACCCCTAATAAAATATAATGATCTCTATGTTTCTGAGATGTTGCTTATCCTACATCAGTAGATGATAGTTGCTCCGGTAGCAGCGATTTCCGGACTAAGCATGTCGCATTAAGGAGTTGTAAGACTTGGGCCTAAAATATCATTCTTAAAACTTTCAAACGTGATAGCCTCAGTGATGATAAAATATGACTGATTGCAGGACTATGATGCTGTAAGTCATTATTTTGAGAGGTGTTTATTTTTTATTTGTAAACTCGACTTAAATTTTGATTTCTGTAGGGACGAATATGTTCCTTCACAAGAAATAGTTGTTCAACGTTCATAGAAATGTAGTAGCCTGACCATATTGATTCTTAATTGCCCATGTTATTATCAGCTGTAATGCTTATAATCATATCTTATTGCAGGAATAACCCCGAATGAACAAGAGGGCACACTGGCAGATTGAAGAGAATTTTAGAAGTTAGCAATCTTATAAGTAACCAATTATTGAAAAAATCGTCCCAACTGAAGAGGATATGGGTACAATCAGAATAGGTGCTAGAACCTGGAGGAGTTTAAATACCTAACTACGGTATTGAAATAGCGGCAGTTTTAATCAAACTGTGAGTAGCACCATTTATACGATTTAATTTTGGTTTATTACCCGATGATGATTCAATCAAAATATACAGATTGCAAGATTGTTCAGGTTGCAAGACTTAGGTCCAAGAAATCATTGTTAAAACATTCAAACTTGATAGCCTCAGTGATGATAACAGATGACTGATCGCAGGACCATGATGGATTGTGTCATTTATCTGAGAGGTTATTTTTTTGAATCGTAAACTCGACAAAAATTTCGCCCTTTAATCTGATCCACATTACTTATCAAACAAAAATGAAATTTTTATAGAATTTATATTCATAATTTAATTACTATCAAAACATCAAGACCCCTAATAAAATATAATGATCTCTATGTTTCTGAGATGTTGCTTATCCTACATCAGTAGATGATAGTTGCTCCGGTAGCAGCGATTTCCGGACTAAGCATGTCGCATTAAGGAGTTGTAAGACATGGGCCTAAAATATCATTCTTAAAACTTTCAAACGTGATAGCCTCAGTGATGATAAAATATGACTGATTGCAGGACTATGTTGCTGTAAGTCATTATTTTGAGAGGTGTTTATTTTTTATTTGTAAACTCGACTTAAATTTTGATTTCTGTAGGGACGAATATGTTCCTTCACAAGAAATAGTTGTTCAACGTTCATAGAAATGTAGTAGCCTGACCATATTGATTCTTAATTGCCCATGTTATTATCAGCTGTAATGCTTATAATCATATCTTATTGCAGGAATAACCCCGAATGAACAAGAGGGCACACTGGCAGATTGAAGAGAATTTTAGAAGTTAGCAATCTTATAAGTAACCAATTATTGAAAAAATCGTCCCAACTGAAGAGGATATGGGTACAATCAGAATAGGTGCTAGAACCTGGAGGAGTTTAAATACCTAACTACGGTATTGAAATAGCGGCAGTTTTAATCAAACTGTGAGTAGCACCATTTATACGATTTAATTTTGGTTTATTACCCGATGATGATTCAATCAAAATATACAGATTGCAAGATTGTTCAGGTTGCAAGACTTAGGTCCAAGAAATCATTGTTAAAACATTCAAACTTGATAGCCTCAGTGATGATAACAGATGACTGATCGCAGGACCATGATGGATTGTGTCATTTATCTGAGAGGTTATTTTTTTGAATCGTAAACTCGACAAAAATTTCGCCCTTTAATCTGATCCACATTACTTATCAAACAAAAATGAAATTTTTATAGAATTTATATTCATAATTTAATTACTATCAAAACATCAAGACCCCTAATAAAATATAATGATCTCTATGTTTCTGAGATGTTGCTTATCCTACATCAGTAGATGATAGTTGCTCCGGTAGCAGCGATTTCCGGACTAAGCATGTCGCATTAAGGAGTTGTAAGACATGGGCCTAAAATATCATTCTTAAAACTTTCAAACGTGATAGCCTCAGTGATGATAAAATATGACTGATTGCAGGACTATGATGCTGTAAGTCATTATTTTGAGAGGTGTTTATTTTTTATTTGTAAACTCGACTTAAATTTTGATTTCTGTAGGGACGAATATGTTCCTTCACAAGAAATAGTTGTTCAACGTTCATAGAAATGTAGTAGCCTGACCATATTGATTCTTAATTGCCCATGTTATTATCAGCTGTAATGCTTATAATCATATCTTATTGCAGGAATAACCCCGAATGAACAAGAGGGCACACTGGCAGATTGAAGAGAATTTTAGAAGTTAGCAATCTTATAAGTAACCAATTATTGAAAAAATCGTCCCAACTGAAGAGGATATGGGTACAATCAGAATAGGTGCTAGAACCTGGAGGAGTTTAAATACCTAACTACGGTATTGAAATAGCGGCAGTTTTAATCAAACTGTGAGTAGCACCATTTATACGATTTAATTTTGGTTTATTACCCGATGATGATTCAATCAAAATATACAGATTGCAAGATTGTTCAGGTTGCAAGACTTAGGTCCAAGAAATCATTGTTAAAACATTCAAACTTGATAGCCTCAGTGATGATAACAGATGACTGATCGCAGGACCATGATGGATTGTGTCATTTATCTGAGAGGTTATTTTTTTGAATCGTAAACTCGACAAAAATTTCGCCCTTTAATCTGATCCACATTACTTATCAAACAAAAATGAAATTTTTATAGAATTTATATTCATAATTTAATTACTATCAAAACATCAAGACCCCTAATAAAATATAATGATCTCTATGTTTCTGAGATGTTGCTTATCCTACATCAGTAGATGATAGTTGCTCCGGTAGCAGCGATTTCCGGACTAAGCATGTCGCATTAAGGAGTTGTAAGACTTGGGCCTAAAATATCATTCTTAAAACTTTCAAACGTGATAGCCTCAGTGATGATAAAATATGACTGATTGCAGGACTATGATGCTGTAAGTCATTATTTTGAGAGGTGATTATTTTTTATTTGTAAACTCGACTTAAATTTTGATTTCTGTAGGAACGAATATGTTCCTTCACAAGAAATAGTTGTTCAACGTTCATAAAAATGTAGTAGCCTGACCATATTGATTCTTAATTGCCCATGTTATTATCAGCTGTAATGCTTATAATCATATCTTATTGCAGGAATAACCCCGAATGAACAAGAGGGCACACTGGCAGATTGAAGAGAATTTTAGAAGTTAGCAATCTTATAAGTAACCAATTATTGAAAAAATCGTCCCAACTGAAGAGGATATGGGTACAATCAGAATAGGTGCTAGAACCTGGAGGAGTTTAAATACCTAACTACGGTATTGAAATAGCGGCAGTTTTAATCAAACTGTGAGTAGCACCATTTATACGATTTAATTTTGGTTTATTACCCGATGATGATTCAATCAAAATATACAGATTGCAAGATTGTTCAGGTTGCAAGACTTAGGTCCAAGAAATCATTGTTAAAACATTCAAACTTGATAGCCTCAGTGATGATAACAGATGACTGATCGCAGGACCATGATGGATTGTGTCATTTATCTGAGAGGTTATTTTTTTGAATCGTAAACTCGACAAAAATTTCGCCCTTTAATCTGATCCACATTACTTATCAAACAAAAATGAAATTTTTATAGAATTTATATTCATAATTTAATTACTATCAAAACATCAAGACCCCTAATAAAATATAATGATCTCTATGTTTCTGAGATGTTGCTTATCCTACATCAGTAGATGATAGTTGCTCCGGTAGCAGCGATTTCCGGACTAAGCATGTCGCATTAAGGAGTTGTAAGACTTGGGCCTAAAATATCATTCTTAAAACTTTCAAACGTGATAGCCTCAGTGATGATAAAATATGACTGATTGCAGGACTATGATGCTGTAAGTCATTATTTTGAGAGGTGTTTATTTTTTATTTGTAAACTCGACTTAAATTTTGATTTCTGTAGGGACGAATATGTTCCTTCACAAGAAATAGTTGTTCAACGTTCATAGAAATGTAGTAGCCTGACCATATTGATTCTTAATTGCCCATGTTATTATCAGCTGTAATGCTTATAATCATATCTTATTGCAGGAATAACCCCGAATGAACAAGAGGGCACACTGGCAGATTGAAGAGAATTTTAGAAGTTAGCAATCTTATAAGTAACCAATTATTGAAAAAACCGTCCCAACTGAAGAGGGTATGGGTACAATCAGAATAGGTGCTAGAACCTGGAGGAGTTTAAATACCTAACTACGGTATTGAAATAGCGGCAGTTTTAATCAAACTGTGAGTAGCACCATTTATACGATTTAATTTTGGTTTATTACCCGATGATGATTCAATCAAAATATACAGATTGCAAGATTGTTCAGGTTGCAAGACTTAGGTCCAAGAAATCATTGTTAAAACATTCAAACTTGATAGCCTCAGTGATGATAACAGATGACTGATCGCAGGACCATGATGGATTGTGTCATTTATCTGAGAGGTTATTTTTTTGAATCGTAAACTCGACAAAAATTTCGCCCTTTAATCTGATCCACATTACTTATCAAACAAAAATGAAATTTTTATAGAATTTATATTCATAATTTAATTACTATCAAAACATCAAGACCCCTAATAAAATATAATGATCTCTATGTTTCTGAGATGTTGCTTATCCTACATCAGTAGATGATAGTTGCTCCGGTAGCAGCGATTTCCGGACTAAGCATGTCGCATTAAGGAGTTGTAAGACTTGGGCCTAAAATATCATTCTTAAAATTTTCAAACGTGATAGCCTCAGTGATGATAAAATATGACTGATTGCAGGACTATGATGCTGTAAGTCATTATTTTGAGAGGTGATTATTTTTTATTTGTAAACTCGACTTAAATTTTGATTTCTGTAGGAACGAATATGTTCCTTCACAAGAAATAGTTGTTCAACGTTCATAGAAATGTAGTAGCCTGACCATATTGATTCTTAATTGCCCATATTATTATCAGCTGTAATGCTTATAATCATATCTTATTGCAGGAATAACCCCGAATGAACAAGAGGGCACACTGGCAGATTGAAGAGAATTTTAGAAGTTAGCAATCTTATAAGTAACCAATTATTGAAAAAATAGTCCCAACTGAAGAGGATATGGGTAGAATCAGAATAGGTGCTAGAACCTGGAGGAGTTTAAATACCTAACTACGGTATTGAAATAGCGGCAGTTTTAATCAAACTGTGAGTAGCACCATTTATACGATTTAATTTTGGTTTATTACCCGATGATGATTCAATCAAAATATACAGAATGCAAGATTGTTCAGGTTGCAAGACTTAGGTCCAAGAAATCATTGTTAAAACATTCAAACTTGATAGCCTCAGTGATGATAACAGATGACTGATCGCAGGACCATGATGGATTGTGTCATTTATCTGAGAGGTTATTTTTTTGAATCGTAAACTCGACAAAAATTTCGCCCTTTAATCTGATCCACATTACTTATCAAACAAAAATGAAATTTTTATAGAATTTATATTCATAATTTAATTACTATCAAAACATCAAGACCCCTAATAAAATATAATGATCTCTATGTTTCTGAGATGTTGCTTATCCTACATCAGTAGATGATAGTTGCTCCGTTAGCAGCGATTTCCGGACTAAGCATGTCGCATTAAGGAGTTGTAAGACTTGGGCCTAAAATATCATTCTTAAAACTTTCAAACGTGATAGACTCAGTGATGATAAAATATGACTGATTGCAGGACTATGATGCTGTAAGTCATTATTTTGAGAGGTGTTTATTTTTTATTTGTAAACTCGACTTAAATTTTGATTTCTGTAGGGACGAATATGTTCCTTCACAAGAAATAGTTGTTCAACGTTCATAAAAATGTTGTAGCCTGACCATATTGATTCTTAATTGCCCATGTTATTATCAGCTGTAATGCTTATAATCATATCTTATTGCAGGAATAACCCCGAATGAACAAGAGGGCACACTGGCAGATTAAAGAGAATTTTAGAAGTTAGCAATCTTATAAGTAACCAATTATTGAAAAAATCGTCCCAACTGAAGAGGATATGGGTACAATCAGAATAGGTGCTAGAACCTGGAGGAGTTTAAATACCTAACTACGGTATTGAAATAGCGGCAGTTTTAATCAAACTGTGAGTAGCACCATTTATACGATTTAATTTTGGTTTATTACCCGATGATGATTCAATCAAAATATACAGATTGCAAGATTGTTCAGGTTGCAAGACTTCGGTCCAAGAAATCATTGTTAAAACATTCAAACTTGATAGCCTCAGTGATGATAACAGATGACTGATCGCAGGACCATGATGGATTGTGTCATTTATCTGAGAGGTTATTTTTTTGAATCGTAAACTCGACTAAAATTTCGCCCTTTAATCTGATCCACATTACTTATCAAACAAAAATGAAATTTTTATAGAATTTATATTCATAATTTAATTACTATCAAAACATCAAGACCCCTAATAAAATATAATGATCTCTATGTTTCTGAGATGTTGCTTATCCTACATCAGTAGATGATAGTTGCTCCGGTAGCAGCGATTTCCGGACTAAGCATGTCGCATTAAGGAGTTGTAAGACTTGGGCCTAAAATATCATTCTTAAAACTTTCAAACGTGATAGCCTCAGTGATGATAAAATATGACTGATTGCAGGACTATGATGCTGTAAGTCATTATTTTGAGAGGTGATTATTTTTTATTTGTAAACTCGACTTAAATTTTGATTTCTGTAGGAACGAATATGTTCCTTCACAAGAAATAGTTGTTCAACGTTCATAGAAATGTAGTAGCCTGACCATATTGATTCTTAATTGCCCATGTTATTATCAGCTGTAATGCTTATAATCATATCTTATTGCAGGAATAACCCCGAATGAACAAGAGGGCACACTGGCAGATTGAAGAGAATTTTAGAAGTTAGCAATCTTATAAGTAACCAATTATTGAAAAAATCGTCCCAACTGAAGAGGATATGGGTACAATCAGAATAGGTGCTAGAACCTGGAGGAGTTTAAATACCTAACTACGGTATTGAAATAGCGGCAGTTTTAATCAAACTGTGAGTAGCACCATTTATACGATTTAATTTTGGTTTATTACCCGATGATGATTCAATCAAAATATACAGATTGCAAGATTGTTCAGGTTGCAAGACTTAGGTCCAAGAAATCATTGTTAAAACATTCAAACTTGATAGCCTCAGTGATGATAACAGATGACTGATCGCAGGACCATGATGGATTGTGTCATTTATCTGAGAGGTTATTTTTTTGAATCGTAAACTCGACAAAAATTTCGCCCTTTAATCTGATCCACATTACTTATCAAACAAAAATGAAATTTTTATAGAATTTATATTCATAATTTAATTACTATCAAAACATCAAGACCCCTAAAAAAATATAATAATCTCTATGTTTCTGAGATGTTGCTTATCCTACATCAGTAGATGATAGTTGCACCGGTAGCAGCGATTTCCGGACTAAGCATGTCGCATTAAGGAGTTGTAAGACTTGGGCCTAAAATATCATTCTTAAAACTTTCAAACGTGATAGCCTCAGTGATGATAAAATATGACTGATTGCAGGACTATGATGCTGTAAGTCATTATTTTGAGAGGTGTTTATTTTTATTTGTAAACTCGACTTAAATTTTGATTTCTGTAGGGACGAATATGATCCTTCACAAGAAATAGTTGTTCAACGTTCATAAAAATGTAGTAGCCTGACCATATTGATTCTTAATTGCCCATGTTATTATCAGCTGTAATGCTTATAATCATATCTCATTGCAGGAATAACCCCGAATGAACAAGAGGGCACACTGGCAGATTGAAGAGAGTTTTAGAAGTTAGCAATCTTATAAGTAACCAATTATTGAAAAAATCGTCCCAACTGAAGAGGATATGGGTACAATCAGAATAGGTGCTAGAACCTGAGGGAGTTTAAATACCTAACTACGGTATTGAAATAGCGGCAGTTTTAATCAAACTGTGAGTAGCACCATTTATACGATTTACTTTTGGTTTATTACCCGATGATGATTCAATCAAAATATACAGATTGCAAGATTGTTCAGGTTGCAAGACTTCGGTCCAAGAAATCATTGTTAAAACATTCAAACTTGATAGCCTCAGTGATGATAACAAATGACTGATCGCAGGACCATGATGGATTGTGTCATTTATCTGAGAGGTTATTTTTTTGAATCGTAAACTCGACTAAAATTTCGCCCTTTAATCTGATCCACATCACTTATCAAACAAAAATGAAACTTTTATAGAATTCATATTTATAATTTAATTACTATCAAAACATCAAGACCCCTAATAAAATATAATGATCTCTATGTTTCTGAGATGTTGCTTATCCTACATCAGTAGATGATAGTTGCTCCGGTAGCAGCGATTTCCGGACTAAGCACGTCGCATTAAGGAGTTGTAAGACTTGGGCCTAAAATATCATTCTTAAAACTTTCAAACGTGATAGCCTCAGTGATGATAAAATATGACTGATTGCAGGACTATGATGCTGTAAGTCATTATTTTGAGAGGTGATTATTTTTTATTTGTAAACTCGACTTAAATTTTGATTTCTGTAGGAACGAATATGTTCCTTCACAAGAAATAGTTGTTCAACGTTCATAAAAATGTAGTAGCCTGACCATATTGATTCTTAATTGCCCATGTAATTTTCAGCTGTAATGCTTATAATCATATCTTATTGCAGGAATAACCCCGAATGAACAAGAGGGCACACTGGCAAATTGAAGAGAATTTTAGAAGTTAGCAATCTTAGAAGTAACCAATTATTGAAAAAATCGTCCCAACTGAAGAGGATATGAGTACAATCAGAATAGGTGCTAGAACCTGGAGGAGTTTAAATACCTAACTACGGTATTGAAATAGCGGCAGTTTTAATCAAACTGTGAGTAGCACCATTTATACGATTTAATTTTGGTTTATTACCCGATGATGATTCAATCAAAATATACAGATTGCAAGATTGTTCAGGTTGCAAGACTTAGGTCCAAGAAATCATTGTTAAAACATTCAAACTTGATAGCCTCAGTGATGATAGCAGATGACTGATCGCAGGACCATGATGGATTGTGTCATTTATCTGAGAGGTTATTTTTTTGAATCGTAAACTCGACTAAAATTTCGCCCTTTAATCTGATCCACATTACTTATCAAACAAAAATGAAATTTTTATAGAATTTATATTCATAATTTAATTACTATCAAAACATCAAGACCCCTATTAAAATATAATGATCTCTATGTTTCTGAGATGTTGCTTATCCTACATCAGTAGATGATAGTTGCTCCGGTAGCAGCGATTTCCGGAGTAAGCATGTCGCATTAAGGAGTTGTAAGACTTGGGCCTAAAATATCATTCTTAAAACTTTCAAACGTGATAGCCTCAGTGATGATAAAATATGACTGATTGCAGGACTATGATGCTGTAAGTCATTATTTTGAGAGATGATTATTTTTTATTTGTAAACTCGACTTAAATTTTGATTTTTGTAGGAACGAATATGTTCCTTCACAAGAAATAGTTGTTCAACGTTCATAAAAATGTAGTAGCCTGACCATATTGATTCTTAATTGCCCATGTTATTATCAGCTGTAATGCTTATAATCATATCTCATTGCAGGAATAACCCCGAATGAACAAGAGGGCACACTGGCAGATTGAAGAGAGTTTTAGAAGTTAGCAATCTTATAAGTAACCAATTATTGAAAAAATCGTCCCAACTGAAGAGGATATGGGTACAATCAGAATAGGTGCTAGAACCTGGAGGAGTTTAAATACCTAACTACGGTATTGAAATAGCGGCAGTTTTAATCAAACTGTGAGTAGCACCATTTATACGATTTACTTTTGGTTTATTACCCGATGATGATTCAATCAAAATATACAGATTGCAAGATTGTTCAGGTTGCAAGACTTAGGTCCAAGAAATCATTGTTAAAACATTCAAACTTGATAGCCTCAGTGATGATAACAGATGACTGATCGCAGGACCATGATGGATTGTGTCATTTATCTGAGAGGTTATTTTTTTGAATCGTAAACTCGACTAAAATTTCGCCCTTTAATCTGATCCACATCACTTATCTAACAAAAATGAAACTTTTATAGAATTCATATTTATAATTTAATTACTATCAAAACATCAAGACCCCTAATAAAATATAATGATCTCTATGTTTCTGAGATGTTGCTTATCCTACATCAGTAGATGATAGTTGCTCCGGTAGCAGCGATTTCCGGACTAAGCATGTCGCATTAAGGAGTTGTAAGACTTGTGCCTAAAATATCATTTTTAAAACTTTCAAACGTGATAGCCTCAGTGATGATAAAATATGACTGATTGCAGGACTATGATGCTGTAAGTCATTATTTTGAGAGGTGATTATTTTTTATTTGTAAACTCGACTTAAATTTTGATTTCTGTAGGAACGAATATGTTCCTTCACAAGAAATAGTTGTTCAACGTTCATAAAAATGTAGTAGCCTGACCATATTGATTCTTAATTGCCCATGTTATTATCAGCTGTAATGCTTATAATCATATCTTATTGCAGGAATAACCCCGAATGAACAAGAGGGCACACTGGCAGATTGAAGAGAATTTTAGAAGTTAGCAATCTTATAAGTAACCAACTATTGAAAAAATCGTCCCAACTGAAGAGGATATGGGTACAATCAGAATAGGTGCTAGAACCTGGAGGAGTTTAAATAACTAACTACGGTATTGAAATAGCGGCAGTTTTAATCAAACTGTGAGTAGCACCATTTATACGATTTAATTTTGGTTTATTACCCGATGATGATTCAATCAAAATATACAGATTGCAAGATTGTTCAGGTTGCAAGACTTAGGTCCAAGAAATCATTGTTAAAACATTCAAACTTGATAGCCTCAGTGATGATAGCAGATGACTGATCGCAGGACCATGATGGATTGTGTCATTTATCTGAGAGGTTATTTTTTTGAATCGTAAACTCGACTAAAATTTCGCCCTTTAATCTGATCCACATTACTTATCAAACAAAAATGAAATTTTTATAGAATTTATATTCATAATTTAATTACTATCAAAACATCAAGACCCCTAATAAAATATAATGATCTCTATGTTTCTGAGATGTTGCTTATCCTACATCAGTAGATGATAGTTGCTCCGGTAGCAGCGATTTCCGGACTAAGCATGTCGCATTAAGGAGTTGTAAGACTTGGGCCTAAAATATCATTCTTAAAACTTTCAAACGTGATAGCCTCAGTGATGATAAAATATGACTGATTGCAGGACTATGATGCTGTAAGTCATTATTTTGAGAGGTGATTATTTTTTATTTGTAAACTCGACTTAAATTTTGATTTCTGTAGGGACGAATATGTTCCTTCACAAGAAATAGTTGTTCAACGTTCATAAAAATGTAGTAGCCTGACCATATTGATTCTTAATTGCCCATGTTATTATCAGCTGTAATGCTTATAATCATATCTTATTGCAGGAATAACCCCGAATGAACAAGAGGGCACACTGGCAGATTGAAGAGAATTTTAGAAGTTAGCAATCTTATAAGTAACCAATTATTGAAAAAATCGTCCCAACTGAAGAGGATATGGGTACAATCAGAATAGGTGCTAGAACCTGGAGGAGTTTAAATACCTAACTACGGTATTGAAATAGCGGCAGTTTTAATCAAACTGTGAGTAGCACCATTTATACGATTTAATTTTGGTTTATTACCCGATGATGATTCAATCAAAATATACAGATTGCAAGATTGTTCAGGTTGCAAGACTTAGGTCCAAGAAATCATTGTTAAAACATTCAAACTTGATAGCCTCAGTGATGATAACAGATGACTGATCGCAGGACCATGATGGATTGTGTCATTTATCTGAGAGGTTATTTTTTTGAATCGTAAACTCGACTAAAATTTCGCCCTTTAATCTGATCCACATTACTTATCAAACAAAAATTAAATTATTATAGAATTTATATTCATAATTTAATTACTATCAAAACATCAAGAACCCTAATAAAATATAATGATCTCTATGTTTCTGAGATGTTGCTTATCCTACATCAGTAGATGATAGTTGCTCCGGTAGCAGCGATTTCAGGACTAACCATGTCGCATTAAGGAGTTGTAAGACTTGGGCCTAAAATATCATTCTTAAAACTTTCAAACGTGATAGCCTCAGTGATGATAAAATATGACTGATTGCAAGACTATGATGCTGTAAGTCATTATTTTGAGAGGTGTTTATTTTTTATTTGTAAACTCGACTTAAATTTTGATTTCTGTAAGAACGAATATGTTCCTTCACAAGAAATAGTTTTTCAACGTTCATAAAAATGTAGTAGCCTGACCATATTGATTCTTAATTGCCCATGTTATTATCAGCTGTAATGCTTATAATCATATCTTATTGCAGGAATAACCCCGAATGAACAAGAGGGCACACTGGCAGATTGAAGAGAATTTTAGAAGTTAGCAATCTTATAAGTAACCAACTATTGAAAAAATCGTCCCAACTGAAGAGGATATGGGTACAATCAGAATAGGTGCTAGAACCTGGAGGAGTTTAAATAACTAACTACGGTATTGAAATAGCGGCAGTTTTAATCAAACTGTGAGTAGCACCATTTATACGATTTAATTTTGGTTTATTACCCGATGATGATTCAATCAAAATATACAGATTGCAAGATTGTTCAGGTTGCAAGACTTAGGTCCAAGAAATCATTGTTAAAACATTCAAACTTGATAGCCTCAGTGATGATAACAGATGACTGATCGCAGGACCATGATGGATTGTGTCATTTATCTGAGAGGTTATTTTTTTGAATCGTAAACTCGACTAAAATTTCGCCCTTTAATCTGATCCACATTACTTATCAAACAAAAATTAAATTTTTATAGAATTTATATTTATAATTTAATTACTATCAAAACATCAAGACCCCTAATAAAATATAATGATCTCTATGTTTCTGAGATGTTGCTTATCCTACATCAGTAGATGATAGTTGCTCCGGTAGCAGCGATTTCCGGACTAAGCATGTCGCATTAAGGAGTTGTAAGACTTGGGCCTAAAATATCATTCTTAAAACTTTCAAACGTGATAGCCTCAGTGATGATAAAATATGACTGATTGCAGGACTATGATGCTGTAAGTCATTATTTTGAGAGGTGATTATTTTTTATTTGTAAACTCGACTTAAATTTTGATTTCTGTAGGGACGAATATGTTCCTTCACAAGAAATAGTTGTTCAACGTTCATAAAAATGTAGTAGCCTGACCATATTGATTCTTAATTGCCCATGTTATTATCAGCTGTAATGCTTATAATCATATCTTATAATGCAGGAATAACCCCGAATGAACAAGAGGGCACACTGGCAGATTGAAGAGAATTTTAGAAGTTAGCAATCTTATAAGTAACCAATTATTGAAAAAATCGTCCCAACTGAAGAGGATATGGGTACAATCAGAATAGGTGCTAGAACCTGGAGGAGTTTAAATACCTAACTACGGTATTGAAATAGCGGCAGTTTTAATCAAACTGTGAGTAGCACCATTTATACGATTTAATTTTGGTTTATTACCCGATGATGATTCAATCAAAATATACAGATTGCAAGATTGTTCAGGTTGCAAGACTTAGGTCCAAGAAATCATTGTTAAAACATTCAAACTTGATAGCCTCAGTGATGATAACAGATGACTGATCGCAGGACCATGATGGATTGTGTCATTTATCTGAGAGGTTATTTTTTTGAATCGTAAACTCGACTAAAATTTCGCCCTTTAATCTGATCCACATTACTTATCAAACAAAAATTAAATTATTATAGAATTTATATTCATAATTTAATTACTATCAAAACATCAAGACCCCTAATAAAATATAATGATCTCTATGTTTCTGAGATGTTGCTTATCCTACATCAGTAGATGATAGTTGCTCCGGTAGCAGCGATTTCAGGACTAACCATGTCGCATTAAGGAGTTGTAAGACTTGGGCCTAAAATATCATTCTTAAAACTTTCAAACGTGATAGCCTCAGTGATGATAAAATATGACTGATTGCAAGACTATGATGCTGTAAGTCATTATTTTGAGAGGTGATTATTTTTTATTTGTAAACTCGACTTAAATTTTGATTTCTGTAAGAACGAATATGTTCCTTCACAAGAAATAGTTGTTCAACGTTCATAAAAATGTAGTAGCCTGACCATATTGATTCTTAATTGCCCATGTTATTATCAGCTGTAATGCTTATAATCATATCTTATTGCAGGAATAACCCCGAATGAACAAGAGGGCACACTGGCAGATTGAAGAGAATTTTAGAAGTTAGCAATCTTATAAGTAACCAATTATTGAAAAAATCGTCCCAACTGAAGAGGATATGGGTACAATCAGAATAGGTGCTAGAACCTGGAGGAGTTTAAATACCTAACTACGGTATTGAAATAGCGGCAGTTTTAATCAAACTGTGAGTAGCACCATTTATACGATTTAATTTTGGTTTATTACCCGATGATGATTCAATCAAAATATACAGATTGCAAGATTGTTCAGGTTGCAAGACTTAGGTCCAAGAAATCATTGTTAAAACATTCAAACTTGATAGCCTCAGTGATGATAACAGATGACTGATCGCAGGACCATGATGGATTGTGTCATTTATCTGAGAGGTTATTTTTTTGAATCGTAAACACCACTAAAATTTCGCCCTTTAATCTGATCCACATTACTTATCAAACAAAACTTAAATTTTTATAGAATTTATATTCATAATTTAGTTACAATCAAAACATCAAGACCCCTAATAAAATATAATGATCTCTATGTTTCTGAGATGTTGCTTATCCTACATCAGTAGATGATAGTTGCTCCGGTAGCAGCGATTTCCGGACTAAGCATGTCGCATTAAGGAGTTGTAAGACTTGGGCCTAAAATATCATTCTTAAAACTTTCAAACGTGATAGCCTCAGTGATGATAAAATATGACTGATTGCAGGAATATGATGCTGTAAGTCATTATTTTGAGAGGTGATTATTTTTTATTTGTAAACTCGACTTAAATTTTGATTTCTGTAGGGACGAATATGTTCCTTCACAAGAAATAGTTGTTCAACGTTCATAGAAATGTAGTAGCCTGACCATATTGATTCTTAATTGCCCATGTTATTATCAGCTGTAATGCTTATAATCATATCTTATTGCAGGAATAACCCCGAATGAACAAGAGGGCACACTGGCAGATTGAAGAGAATTTTAGAAGTTAGCAATCTTATAAGTAACCAATTATTGAAAAAATCGTCCCAACTGAAGAGGATATGGGTACAATCAGAATAGGTGCTAGAACCTGGAGGAGTTTAAATACCTAACTACGGTATTGAAATAGCGGCAGTTTTAATCAAACTGTGAGTAGCACCATTTATACGATTTAATTTTGGTTTATTACCCGATGATGATTCAATCAAAATATACAGATTGCAAGATTGTTCAGGTTGCAAGACTTAGGTCCAAGAAATCATTGTTAAAACATTCAAACTTGATAGCCTCAGTGATGATAACAGATGACTGATCGCAGGACCATGATGGATTGTGTCATTTATCTGAGAGGTTATTTTTTTGAATCGTAAACTCGACAAAAATTTCGCCCTTTAATCTGATCCACATTACTTATCAAACAAAAATGAAATTTTTATAGAATTTATATTCATAATTTAATTACTATCAAAACATCAAGACCCCTAATAAAATATAATGATCTCTATGTTTCTGAGATGTTGCTTATCCTACATCAGTAGATGATAGTTGCTCCGGTAGCAGCGATTTCCGGACTAAGCATGTCGCATTAAGGAGTTGTAAGACTTGGGCCTAAAATATCATTCTTAAAACTTTCAAACGTGATAGCCTCAGTGATGATAAAATATGACTGATTGCAGGACTATGATGCTGTAAGTCATTATTTTGAGAGGTGTTTATTTTTTATTTGTAAACTCGACTTAAATTTTGATTTCTGTAGGGACGAATATGTTCCTTCACAAGAAATAGTTGTTCAACGTTCATAGAAATGTAGTAGCCTGACCATATTGATTCTTAATTGCCCATGTTATTATCAGCTGTAATGCTTATAATCATATCTTATTGCAGGAATAACCCCGAATGAACAAGAGGGCACACTGGCAGATTGAAGAGAATTTTAGAAGTTAGCAATCTTATAAGTAACCAATTATTGAAAAAATCGTCCCAACTGAAGAGGATATGGGTACAATCAGAATAGGTGCTAGAACCTGGAGGAGTTTAAATACCTAACTACGGTATTGAAATAGCGGCAGTTTTAATCAAACTGTGAGTAGCACCATTTATACGATTAAATTTTGGTTTATTACCCGATGATGATTCAATCAAAATATACAGATTGCAAGATTGTTCAGGTTGCAAGACTTAGGTCCAAGAAATCATTGTTAAAACATTCAAACTTGATAGCCTCAGTGATGATAACAGATGACTGATCGCAGGACCATGATGGATTGTGTCATTTATCTGAGAGGTTATTTTTTTGAATCGTAAACTCGACTAAAATTTCGCCCTTTAATCTAATCCACATTACTAATCAAACAAAAATGAAATTTTTATAGAATTTATATTCATAATTTAATTACTATCAAAACATCAAGACCCCTAATAAAATATAATGATCTCTATGTTTCTGAGATGTTGCTTATCCTACATCAGTAGATGATAGTTGCTCCGGTAGCAGCGATTTCCGGACTAAGCATGTCGCATTAAGGAGTTGTAAGACTTGGGCCTAAAATATCATTCTTAAAACTTTCAAACGTGATAGCCTCAGTGATGATAAAATATGACTGATTGCAGGACTATGATGCTGTAAGTCATTATTTTGAGAGGTGTTTATTTTTTATTTGTAAACTCGACTTAAATTTTGATTTCTGTAGGGACGAATATGTTCCTTCACAAGAAATAGTTGTTCAACGTTCATAAAAATGTAGTAGCCTGACCATATTGATTCTTAATTGCCCATGTTATTATCAGCTGTAATGCTTATAATCATATCTTATTGCAGGAATAACCCCGAATGAACAAGAGGGCACACTGGCAGATTGAAGAGAATTTTAGAAGTTAGCAATCTTATAAGTAACCAATTATTGAAAAAATCGTCCCAACTGAAGAGGATATGGGTACAATCAGAATAGGTGCTAGAACCTGGAGGAGTTTAAATACCTAACTACGGTATTGAAATAGCGGCAGTTTTAATCAAACTGTGAGTAGCACCATTTATACGATTTAATTTTGGTTTATTACCCGATGATGATTCAATCAAAATATACAGATTGCAAGATTGTTCAGGTTGCAAGACTTAGGTCCAAGAAATCATTGTTAAAACATTCAAACTTGATAGCCTCAGTGATGATAACAGATGACTGATCGCAGGACCATGATGGATTGTGTCATTTATCTGAGAGGTTATTTTTTTGAATCGTAAACTCGACAAAAATTTCGCCCTTTAATCTGATCCACATTACTTATCAAACAAAAATGAAATTTTTATAGAATTTATATTCATAATTTAATTACTATCAAAACATCAAGACCCCTAATAAAATATAATGATCTCTATGTTTCTGAGATGTTGCTTATCCTACATCAGTAGATGATAGTTGCTCCGGTAGCAGCGATTTCCGGACTAAGCATGTCGCATTAAGGAGTTGTAAGACTTGGGCCTAAAATATCATTCTTAAAACTTTCAAACGTGATAGCCTCAGTGATGATAAAATATGACTGATTGCAGGACTATGATGCTGTAAGTCATTATTTTGAGAGGTGTTTATTTTTTATTTGTAAACTCGACTTAAATTTTGATTTCTGTAGGGACGAATATGTTCCTTCACAAGAAATAGTTGTTCAACGTTCATAGAAATGTAGTAGCCTGACCATATTGATTCTTAATTGCCCATGTTATTATCAGCTGTAATGCTTATAATCATATCTTATTGCAGGAATAACCCCGAATGAACAAGAGGGCACACTGGCAGATTGAAGAGAATTTTAGAAGTTAGCAATCTTATAAGTAACCAATTATTGAAAAAATCGTCCCAACTGAAGAGGATATGGGTACAATCAGAATAGGTGCTAGAACCTGGAGGAGTTTAAATACCTAACTACGGTATTGAAATAGCGGCAGTTTTAATCAAACTGTGAGTAGCACCATTTATACGATTTAATTTTGGTTTATTACCCGATGATGATTCAATCAAAATATACAGATTGCAAGATTGTTCAGGTTGCAAGACTTAGGTCCAAGAAATCATTGTTAAAACATTCAAACTTGATAGCCTCAGTGATGATAACAGATGACTGATCGCAGGACCATGATGGATTGTGTCATTTATCTGAGAGGTTATTTTTTTGAATCGTAAACTCGACAAAAATTTCGCCCTTTAATCTGATCTACATTACTTATCAAACAAAAATGAAATTTTTATAGAATTTATATTCATAATTTAATTACTATCAAAACATCAAGACCCCTAATAAAATATAATGATCTCTATGTTTCTGAGATGTTGCTTATCCTACATCAGTAGATGATAGTTGCTCCGGTAGCAGCGATTTCCGGACTAAGCATGTCGCATTAAGGAGTTGTAAGACATGGGCCTAAAATATCATTCTTAAAACTTTCAAACGTGATAGCCTCAGTGATGATAAAATATGACTGATTGCAGGACTATGATGCTGTAAGTCATTATTTTGAGAGGTGTTTATTTTTTATTTGTAAACTCGACTTAAATTTTGATTTCTGTAGGGACGAATATGTTCCTTCACAAGAAATAGTTGTTCAACGTTCATAGAAATGTAGTAGCCTGACCATATTGATTCTTAATTGCCCATGTTATTATCAGCTGTAATGCTTATAATCATATCTTATTGCAGGAATAACCCCGAATGAACAAGAGGGCACACTGGCAGATTGAAGAGAATTTTAGAAGTTAGCAATCTTATAAGTAACCAATTATTGAAAAAATCGTCCCAACTGAAGAGGATATGGGTACAATCAGAATAGGTGCTAGAACCTGGAGGAGTTTAAATACCTAACTACGGTATTGAAATAGCGGCAGTTTTAATCAAACTGTGAGTAGCACCATTTATACGATTTAATTTTGGTTTATTACCCGATGATGATTCAATCAAAATATACAGATTGCAAGATTGTTCAGGTTGCAAGACTTAGGTCCAAGAAATCATTGTTAAAACATTCAAACTTGATAGCCTCAGTGATGATAACAGATGACTGATCGCAGGACCATGATGGATTGTGTCATTTATCTGAGAGGTTATTTTTTTGAATCGTAAACTCGACAAAAATTTCGCCCTTTAATCTGATCCACATTACTTATCAAACAAAAATGAAATTTTTATAGAATTTATATTCATAATTTAATTACTATCAAAACATCAAGACCCCTAATAAAATATAATGATCTCTATGTTTCTGAGATGTTGCTTATCCTACATCAGTAGATGATAGTTGCTCCGGTAGCAGCGATTTCCGGACTAAGCATGTCGCATTAAGGAGTTGTAAGACTTGGGCCTAAAATATCATTCTTAAAACTTTCAAACGTGATAGCCTCAGTGATGATAAAATATGACTGATTGCAGGACTATGATGCTGTAAGTCATTATTTTGAGAGGTGTTTATTTTTTATTTGTAAACTCGACTTAAATTTTGATTTCTGTAGGGACGAATATGTTCCTTCACAAGAAATAGTTGTTCAACGTTCATAAAAATGTAGTAGCCTGACCATATTGATTCTTAATTGCCCATGTTATTATCAGCTGTAATGCTTATAATCATATCTTATTGCAGGAATAACCCCGAATGAACAAGAGGGCACACTGGCAGATTGAAGAGAATTTTAGAAGTTAGCAATCTTATAAGTAACCAATTATTGAAAAAATCGTCCCAACTGAAGAGGATATGGGTACAATCAGAATAGGTGCTAGAACCTGGAGGAGTTTAAATACCTAACTACGGTATTGAAATAGCGGCAGTTTTAATCAAACTGTGAGTAGCACCATTTATACGATTTAATTTTGGTTTATTACCCGATGATGATTCAATCAAAATATACAGATTGCAAGATTGTTCAGGTTGCAAGACTTAGGTCCAAGAAATCATTGTTAAAACATTCAAACTTGATAGCCTCAGTGATGATAACAGATGACTGATCGCAGGACCATGATGGATTGTGTCATTTATCTGAGAGGTTATTTTTTTGAATCGTAAACTCGACAAAAATTTCGCCCTTTAATCTGATCCACATTACTTATCAAACAAAAATGAGATTTTTATAGAATTTATATTCATAATTTAATTACTATCAAAACATCAAGACCCCTAATAAAATATAATGATCTCTATGTTTCTGAGATGTTGCTTATCCTACATCAGTAGATGATAGTTGCTCCGGTAGCAGCGATTTCCGGACTAAGCATGTCGCATTAAGGAGTTGTAAGACTTGGGCCTAAAATATCATTCTTAAAACTTTCAAACGTGATAGCCTCAATGATGATAAAATATGACTGATTGCAGGACTATGATGCTGTAAGTCATTATTTTGAGAGGTGATTATTTTTTATTTGTAAACTCGACTTAAATTTTGATTTCTGTAGGAACGAATATGTTCCTTCACAAGAAATAGTTGTTCAACGTTCATAAAAATGTAGTAGCCTGACCATATTGATTCTTAATTGCCCATGTTATTATCAGCTGTAATGCTTATAATCATATCTTATTGCAGGAATAACCCCGAATGAACAAGAGGGCACACTGGCAGATTGAAGAGAATTTTAGAAGTTAGCAATCTTATAAGTAACCAATTATTGAAAAAATCGTCCCAACTGAAGAGGATATGGGTACAATCAGAATAGGTGCTAGAACCTGGAGGAGTTTAAATACCTAACTACGGTATTGAAATAGCGGCAGTTTTAATCAAACTGTGAGTAGCACCATTTATACGATTTAATTTTGGTTTATTACCCGATGATGATTCAATCAAAATATACAGATTGCAAGATTGTTCAGGTTGCAAGACTTAGGTCCAAGAAATCATTGTTAAAACATTCAAACTTGATAGCCTCAGTGATGATAACAGATGACTGATCGCAGGACCATGATGGATTGTGTCATTTATCTGAGAGGTTATTTTTTTGAATCGTAAACTCGACAAAAATTTCGCCCTTTAATCTGATCCACATTACTTATCAAACAAAAATGAAATTTTTATAGAATTTATATTCATAATTTAATTACTATCAAAACATCAAGACCCCTAATAAAATATAATGATCTCTATGTTTCTGAGATGTTGCTTATCCTACATCAGTAGATGATAGTTGCTCCGGTAGCAGCGATTTCCGGACTAAGCATGTCGCATTAAGGAGTTGTAAGACTTGGGCCTAAAATATCATTCTTAAAACTTTCAAACGTGATAGCCTCAGTGATGATAAAATATGACTGATTGCAGGACTATGATGCTGTAAGTCATTATTTTGAGAGGTGTTTATTTTTTATTTGTAAACTCGACTTAAATTTTGATTTCTGTAGGGACGAATATGTTCCTTCACAAGAAATAGTTGTTCAACGTTCATAGAAATGTAGTAGCCTGACCATATTGATTCTTAATTGCCCATGTTATTATCAGCTGTAATGCTTATAATCATATCTTATTGCAGGAATAACCCCGAATGAACAAGAGGGCACACTGGCAGATTGAAGAGAATTTTAGAAGTTAGCAATCTTATAAGTAACCAATTATTGAAAAAATCGTCCCAACTGAAGAGGATATGGGTACAATCAGAATAGGTGCTAGAACCTGGAGGAGTTTAAATACCTAACTACGGTATTGAAATAGCGGCAGTTTTAATCAAACTGTGAGTAGCACCATTTATACGATTTAATTTTGGTTTATTACCCGATGATGATTCAATCAAAATATACAGATTGCAAGATTGTTCAGGTTGCAAGACTTAGGTCCAAGAAATCATTGTTAAAACATTCAAACTTGATAGCCTCAGTGATGATAACAGATGACTGATCGCAGGACCATGATGGATTGTGTCATTTATCTGAGAGGTTATTTTTTTGAATCGTAAACTCGACAAAAATTTCGCCCTTTAATCTGATCCACATTACTTATCAAACAAAAATGAAATTTTTATAGAATTTATATTCATAATTTAATTACTATTAAAACATCAAGACCCCTAATAAAATATAATGATCTCTATGTTTCTGAGATGTTGCTTATCCTACATCAGTAGATGATAGTTGCTCCGGTAGCAGCGATTTCCGGACTAAGCATGTCGCATTAAGGAGTTGTAAGACTTGGGCCTAAAATATCATTCTTAAAACTTTCAAACGTGATAGCCTCAGTGATGATAAAATATGACTGATTGCAGGACTATGATGCTGTAAGTCATTATTTTGAGAGGTGTTTATTTTTTATTTGTAAACTCGACTTAAATTTTGATTTCTGTAGGGACGAATATGTTCCTTCACAAGAAATAGTTGTTCAACGTTCATAGAAATGTAGTAGCCTGACCATATTGATTCTTAATTGCCCATGTTATTATCAGCTGTAATGCTTATAATCATATCTTATTGCAGGAATAACCCCGAATGAACAAGAGGGCACACTGGCAGATTGAAGAGAATTTTAGAAGTTAGCAATCTTATAAGTAACCAATTATTGAAAAAATCGTCCCAACTGAAGAGGATATGGGTACAATCAGAATAGGTGCTAGAACCTGGAGGAGTTTAAATACCTAACTACGGTATTGAAATAGCGGCAGTTTTAATCAAACTGTGAGTAGCACCATTTATACGATTTAATTTTGGTTTATTACCCGATGATGATTCAATCAAAATATACAGATTGCAAGATTGTTCAGGTTGCAAGACTTAGGTCCAAGAAATCATTGTTAAAACATTCAAACTTGATAGCCTCAGTGATGATAACAGATGACTGATCGCAGGACCATGATGGATTGTGTCATTTATCTGAGAGGTTATTTTTTTGAATCGTAAACTCGACTAAAATTTCGCCCTTTAATCTGATCCACATTACTTATCAAACAAAAATGAAATTTTTATAGAATTTATATTCATAATTTAATTACTATCAAAACATCAAGACCCCTAATAAAATATAATGATCTCTATGTTTCTGAGATGTTGCTTATCCTACATCAGTAGATGATAGTTGCTCCGGTAGCAGCGATTTCCGGACTAAGCATGTCGCATTAAGGAGTTGTAAGACATGGGCCTAAAATATCATTCTTAAAACTTTCAAACGTGATAGCCTCAGTGATGATAAAATATGACTGATTGCAGGACTATGATGCTGTAAGTCATTATTTTGAGAGGTGTTTATTTTTTATTTGTAAACTCGACTTAAATTTTGATTTCTGTAGGGACGAATATGTTCCTTCACAAGAAATAGTTGTTCAACGTTCATAGAAATGTAGTAGCCTGACCATATTGATTCTTAATTGCCCATGTTATTATCAGCTGTAATGCTTATAATCATATCTTATTGCAGGAATAACCCCGAATGAACAAGAGGGCACACTGGCAGATTGAAGAGAATTTTAGAAGTTAGCAATCTTATAAGTAACCAATTATTGAAAAAATCGTCCCAACTGAAGAGGATATGGGTACAATCAGAATAGGTGCTAGAACCTGGAGGAGTTTAAATACCTAACTACGGTATTGAAATAGCGGCAGTTTTAATCAAACTGTGAGTAGCACCATTTATACGATTTAATTTTGGTTTATTACCCGATGATGATTCAATCAAAATATACAGATTGCAAGATTGTTCAGGTTGCAAGACTTAGGTCCAAGAAATCATTGTTAAAACATTCAAACTTGATAGCCTCAGTGATGATAACAGATGACTGATCGCAGGACCATGATGGATTGTGTCATTTATCTGAGAGGTTATTTTTTTGAATCGTAAACTCGACAAAAATTTCGCCCTTTAATCTGATCCACATTACTTATCAAACAAAAATGAAATTTTTATAGAATTTATATTCATAATTTAATTACTATCAAAACATCAAGACCCCTAATAAAATATAATGATCTCTATGTTTCTGAGATGTTGCTTATCCTACATCAGTAGATGATAGTTGCTCCGGTAGCAGCGATTTCCGGACTAAGCATGTCGCATTAAGGAGTTGTAAGACATGGGCCTAAAATATCATTCTTAAAACTTTCAAACGTGATAGCCTCAGTGATGATAAAATATGACTGATTGCAGGACTATGATGCTGTAAGTCATTATTTTGAGAGGTGTTTATTTTTTATTTGTAAACTCGACTTAAATTTTGATTTCTGTAGGGACGAATATGTTCCTTCACAAGAAATAGTTGTTCAACGTTCATAGAAATGTAGTAGCCTGACCATATTGATTCTTAATTGCCCATGTTATTATCAGCTGTAATGCTTATAATCATATCTTATTGCAGGAATAACCCCGAATGAACAAGAGGGCACACTGGCAGATTGAAGAGAATTTTAGAAGTTAGCAATCTTATAAGTAACCAATTATTGAAAAAATCGTCCCAACTGAAGAGGATATGGGTACAATCAGAATAGGTGCTAGAACCTGGAGGAGTTTAAATACCTAACTACGGTATTGAAATAGCGGCAGTTTTAATCAAACTGTGAGTAGCACCATTTATACGATTTAATTTTGGTTTATTACCCGATGATGATTCAATCAAAATATACAGATTGCAAGATTGTTCAGGTTGCAAGACTTAGGTCCAAGAAATCATTGTTAAAACATTCAAACTTGATAGCCTCAGTGATGATAACAGATGACTGATCGCAGGACCATGATGGATTGTGTCATTTATCTGAGAGGTTATTTTTTTGAATCGTAAACTCGACAAAAATTTCGCCCTTTAATCTGATCCACATTACTTATCAAACAAAAATGAAATTTTTATAGAATTTATATTCATAATTTAATTACTATCAAAACATCAAGACCCCTAATAAAATATAATGATCTCTATGTTTCTGAGATGTTGCTTATCCTACATCAGTAGATGATAGTTGCTCCGGTAGCAGCGATTTCCGGACTAAGCATGTCGCATTAAGGAGTTGTAAGACATGGGCCTAAAATATCATTCTTAAAACTTTCAAACGTGATAGCCTCAGTGATGATAAAATATGACTGATTGCAGGACTATGATGCTGTAAGTCATTATTTTGAGAGGTGTTTATTTTTTATTTGTAAACTCGACTTAAATTTTGATTTCTGTAGGGACGAATATGTTCCTTCACAAGAAATAGTTGTTCAACGTTCATAGAAATGTAGTAGCCTGACCATATTGATTCTTAATTGCCCATGTTATTATCAGCTGTAATGCTTATAATCATATCTTATTGCAGGAATAACCCCGAATGAACAAGAGGGCACACTGGCAGATTGAAGAGAATTTTAGAAGTTAGCAATCTTATAAGTAACCAATTATTGAAAAAATCGTCCCAACTGAAGAGGATATGGGTACAATCAGAATAGGTGCTAGAACCTGGAGGAGTTTAAATACCTAACTACGGTATTGAAATAGCGGCAGTTTTAATCAAACTGTGAGTAGCACCATTTATACGATTTAATTTTGGTTTATTACCCGATGATGATTCAATCAAAATATACAGATTGCAAGATTGTTCAGGTTGCAAGACTTAGGTCCAAGAAATCATTGTTAAAACATTCAAACTTGATAGCCTCAGTGATGATAACAGATGACTGATCGCAGGACCATGATGGATTGTGTCATTTATCTGAGAGGTTATTTTTTTGAATCGTAAACTCGACAAAAATTTCGCCCTTTAATCTGATCCACATTACTTATCAAACAAAAATGAAATTTTTATAGAATTTATATTCATAATTTAATTACTATCAAAACATCAAGACCCCTAATAAAATATAATGATCTCTATGTTTCTGAGATGTTGCTTATCCTACATCAGTAGATGATAGTTGCTCCGGTAGCAGCGATTTCCGGACTAAGCATGTCGCATTAAGGAGTTGTAAGACTTGGGCCTAAAATATCATTCTTAAAACTTTCAAACGTGATAGCCTCAGTGATGATAAAATATGACTGATTGCAGGACTATGATGCTGTAAGTCATTATTTTGAGAGGTGTTTATTTTTTATTTGTAAACTCGACTTAAATTTTGATTTCTGTAGGGACGAATATGTTCCTTCACAAGAAATAGTTGTTCAACGTTCATAAAAATGTAGTAGCCTGACCATATTGATTCTTAATTGCCCATGTTATTATCAGCTGTAATGCTTATAATCATATCTTATTGCAGGAATAACCCCGAATGAACAAGAGGGCACACTGGCAGATTGAAGAGAATTTTAGAAGTTAGCAATCTTATAAGTAACCAATTATTGAAAAAATCGTCCCAACTGAAGAGGATATGGGTACAATCAGAATAGGTGCTAGAACCTGGAGGAGTTTAAATACCTAACTACGGTATTGAAATAGCGGCAGTTTTAATCAAACTGTGAGTAGCACCATTTATACGATTTAATTTTGGTTTATTACCCGATGATGATTCAATCAAAATATACAGATTGCAAGATTGTTCAGGTTGCAAGACTTAGGTCCAAGAAATCATTGTTAAAACATTCAAACTTGATAGCCTCAGTGATGATAACAGATGACTGATCGCAGGACCATGATGGATTGTGTCATTTATCTGAGAGGTTATTTTTTTGAATCGTAAACTCGACAAAAATTTCGCCCTTTAATCTGATCCACATTACTTATCAAACAAAAATGAAATTTTTATAGAATTTATATTCATAATTTAATTACTATCAAAACATCAAGACCCCTAATAAAATATAATGATCTCTATGTTTCTGAGATGTTGCTTATCCTACATCAGTAGATGATAGTTGCTCCGGTAGCAGCGATTTCCGGACTAAGCATGGCGCATTAAGGAGTTGTAAGACATGGGCCTAAAATATCATTCTTAAAACTTTCAAACGTGATAGCCTCAGTGATGATAAAATATGACTGATTGCAGGACTATGATGCTGTAAGTCATTATTTTGAGAGGTGTTTATTTTTTATTTGTAAACTCGACTTAAATTTTGATTTCTGTAGGGACGAATATGTTCCTTCACAAGAAATAGTTGTTCAACGTTCATAGAAATGTAGTAGCCTGACCATATTGATTCTTAATTGCCCATGTTATTATCAGCTGTAATGCTTATAATCATATCTTATTGCAGGAATAACCCCGAATGAACAAGAGGGCACACTGGCAGATTGAAGAGAGTTTTAGAAGTTAGCAATCTTATAAGTAACCAATTATTGAAAAAATCGTCCCAACTGAAGAGGATATGGGTACAATCAGAATAGGTGCTAGAACCTGGAGGAGTTTAAATACCTAACTACGGTATTGAAATAGCGGCAGTTTTAATCAAACTGTGAGTAGCACCATTTATACGATTTAATTTTGGTTTATTACCCGATGATGATTCAATCAAAATATACAGATTGCAAGATTGTTCAGGTTGCAAGACTTAGGTCCAAGAAATCATTGTTAAAACATTCAAACTTGATAGCCTCAGTGATGATAACAGATGACTGATCGCAGGACCATGATGGATTGTGTCATTTATCTGAGAGGTTATTTTTTTGAATCGTAAACTCGACAAAAATTTCGCCCTTTAATCTGATCCACATTACTTATCAAACAAAAATGAAATTTTTATAGAATTTATATTCATAATTTAATTACTATCAAAACATCAAGACCCCTAATAAAATATAATGATCTCTATGTTTCTGAGATGTTGCTTATCCTACATCAGTAGATGATAGTTGCTCCGGTAGCAGCGATTTCCGGACTAAGCATGTCGCATTAAGGAGTTGTAAGACTTGGGCCTAAAATATCATTCTTAAAACTTTCAAACGTGATAGCCTCAGTGATGATAAAATATGACTGATTGCAGGACTATGATGCTGTAAGTCATTATTTTGAGAGGTGTTTATTTTTTATTTGTAAACTCGACTTAAATTTTGATTTCTGTAGGGACGAATATGTTCCTTCACAAGAAATAGTTGTTCAACGTTCATAAAAATGTAGTAGCCTGACCATATTGATTCTTAATTGCCCATGTTATTATCAGCTGTAATGCTTATAATCATATCTTATTGCAGGAATAACCCCGAATGAACAAGAGGGCACACTGGCAGATTGAAGAGAATTTTAGAAGTTAGCAATCTTATAAGTAACCAATTATTGAAAAAATCGTCCCAACTGAAGAGGATATGGGTACAATCAGAATAGGTGCTAGAACCTGGAGGAGTTTAAATACCTAACTACGGTATTGAAATAGCGGCAGTTTTAATCAAACTGTGAGTAGCACCATTTATACGATTTAATTTTGGTTTATTACCCGATGATGATTCAATCAAAATATACAGATTGCAAGATTGTTCAGGTTGCAAGACTTAGGTCCAAGAAATCATTGTTAAAACATTCAAACTTGATAGCCTCAGTGATGATAACAGATGACTGATCGCAGGACCATGATGGATTGTGTCATTTATCTGAGAGGTTATTTTTTTGAATCGTAAACTCGACAAAAATTTCGCCCTTTAATCTGATCCACATTACTTATCAAACAAAAATGAGATTTTTATAGAATTTATATTCATAATTTAATTACTATCAAAACATCAAGACCCCTAATAAAATATAATGATCTCTATGTTTCTGAGATGTTGCTTATCCTACATCAGTAGATGATAGTTGCTCCGGTAGCAGCGATTTCCGGACTAAGCATGTCGCATTAAGGAGTTGTAAGACTTGGGCCTAAAATATCATTCTTAAAACTTTCAAACGTGATAGCCTCAATGATGATAAAATATGACTGATTGCAGGACTATGATGCTGTAAGTCATTATTTTGAGAGGTGATTATTTTTTATTTGTAAACTCGACTTAAATTTTGATTTCTGTAGGGACGAATATGTTCCTTCACAAGAAATAGTTGTTCAACGTTCATAAAAATGTAGTAGCCTGACCATATTGATTCTTAATTGCCCATGTTATTATCAGCTGTAATGCTTATAATCATATCTTATAATGCAGCAATAACCCCGAATGAACAAGAGGGCACACTGGCAGATTGAAGAGAATTTTAGAAGTTAGCAATCTTATAAGTAACCAATTATTGAAAAAATCGTCCCAACTGAAGAGGATATGGGTACAATCAGAATAGGTGCTAGAACCTGGAGGAGTTTAAATACCTAACTACGGTATTGAAATAGCGGCAGTTTTAATCAAAGTGTGAGTAGCACCATTTATACGATTTAATTTTGGTTTATTACCCGATGATGATTCAATCAAAATATACAGATTGCAAGATTGTTCAGGTTGCAAGACTTAGGTCCAAGAAATCATTGTTAAAACATTCAAACTTGATAGCCTCAGTGATGATAACAGATGACTGATCGCAGGACCATGATGGATTGTGTCATTTATCTGAGAGGTTATTTTTTTGAATCGTAAACTCGACTAAAATTTCCCCCTTTAATCTGATCCACATTACTTATCAAACAAAAATGAAATTTTTATAGAATTTATATTTATAATTTAATTACTATCAAAACATCAAGACCCCTAATAAAATATAATGATCTCTATGTTTCTGAGATGTTGCTTATCCTACATCAGTAGATGATAGTTGCTCCGGTAGCAGCGATTTCCGGACTAAGCATGTCGCATTAAGGAGTTGTAAGACTTGGGCCTAAAATATCATTCTTAAAACTTTCAAACGTGATAGCCTCAGTGATGATAAAATATGACTGATTGCAGGAATATGATGCTGTAAGTCATTATTTTGAGAGGTGATTATTTTTTATTTGTAAACTCGACTTAAATTTTGATTTCTGTAGGGACGAATATGTTCCTTCACAAGAAATAGTTGTTCAACGTTCATAAAAATGTAGTAGCCTGACCATATTGATTCTTAATTGCCCATGTTATTATCAGCTGTAATGCTTATAATCATATCTTATTGCAGGAATAACCCCGAATGAACAAGAGGGCACACTGGCAGATTGAAGAGAATTTTAGAAGTTAGCAATCTTATAAGTAACCAATTATTGAAAAAATCGTCCCAACTGAAGAGGATATGGGTACAATCAGAATAGGTGCTAGAACCTGGAGGAGTTTAAATACCTAACTACGGTATTGAAATAGCGGCAGTTTTAATCAAACTGTGAGTAGCACCATTTATACGATTTAATTTTGGTTTATTACCCGATGATGATTCAATCAAAATATACAGATTGCAAGATTGTTCAGGTTGCAAGACTTAGGTCCAAAAAATCATTGTTAAAACATTCAAACTTGATAGCCTCAGTGATGATAACAGATGACTGATCGCAGGACCATGATGGATTGTGTCATTTATCTGAGAGGTTATTTTTTTGAATCGTAAACTCGACTAAAATTTCGCCCTTTAATCTGATCCACATTACTTATCAAACAAAAATGAAATTTTTATAGAATTTATATTTATAATTTAATTACTATCAAAACATCAAGACCCCTAAAAAAATATAATGATCTCTATGTTTCTGAGATGTTGCTTATCCTACATCAGTAGATGATAGTTGCTCCGGTAGCAGCGATTTCCGGACTAAGCATGTCGCATTAAGGAGTTGTAAGACTTGGGCCTAAAATATCATTCTTAAAACTTTCAAACGTGATAGCCTCAGTGATCATAAAATATGACTGATTGCAGGACTATGATGTTGTAAGTCATTATTTTGAGAGGTGATTATTTTTTATTTGTAAACTCGACTTAAATTTTGATTTCTGTAGGGACGAATATGTTCCTTCACAAGAAATAGTTGTTCAACGTTTATAAAAATGTAGTAGCCTGACCATATTGATTCTTAATTGCCCATGTAATTATCAGCTGTAATGCTTATAATCATATCTTATAATGCAGGAATAACCCCGAATGAACAAGAGGGCACACTGGCAGATTGAAGAGAATTTTAGAAGTTAGCAATCTTATAAGTAACCAATTATTGAAAAAATCGTCCCAACTGAAGAGGATATGGGTACAATCAGAATAGGTGCTAGAACCTGGAGGAGTTTAAATACCTAACTACGGTATTGAAATAGCGGCAGTTTTAATCAAACTGTGAGTAGCACCATTTATACGATTTAATTTTGGTTTATTACCCGATGATGATTCAATCAAAATATACAGATTGCAAGATTGTTCAGGTTGCAAGACTTAGGTCCAAGAAATCATTGTTAAAACATTCAAACTTGATAGCCTCAGTGATGATAACAGATGACTGATCGCAGGACCATGATGGATTGTGTCATTTATCTGAGAGGTTATTTTTTTGAATCGTAAACTCTAAAATTTCGCCCTTTAATCTGATCCACATTACTTATCAAACAAAAATGAAATTTTTATAGAATTTATATTCATAATTTAATTACTATCAAAACATCAAGACCCCTAATAAAATATAATGATCTCTATGTTTCTGAGATGTTGCTTATCCTACATCAGTAGAAGATAGTTGCTCCGGTTGCAGCGATTTCCGGACTAAGCATGTCGCATTAAGGAGTTGTAAGACTTGGGCCTAAAATATCATTCTTAAAACTTTTAAACGTGATAGCCTCAGTGATGATAAAATATGACTGATTGCAGGACTATGATGCTGTAAGTCATTATTTTGAGAAGTGTTTATTTTTTATTTGTAAACTCGACTTAAATTTTGATTTCTGTAGGGACGAATATGTTCCTTCACAAGAAATAGTTGTTCAACGTTCATAAAAATGTAGTAGCCTGACCATATTGATTCTTAATTGCCCATGTTATTATCAGCTGTAATGCTTATAATCATATCTTATTGCAGGAATAACCCCGAATGAACAAGAGGGCACACTGGCAGATTGAAGAGAATTTTAGAAGTTAGCAATCTTATAAGTAACCAATTATTGAAAAAATCGTCCCAACTGAAGAGGATATGGGTACAATCAGAATAGGTGCTAGAACCTGGAGGAGTTTAAATACCTAACTACGGTATTGAAATAGCGGCAGTTTTAATCAAACTGTGAGTAGCACCATTTATACGATTTAATTTTGGTTTATTACCCGATGATGATTCAATCAAAATATACAGATTGCAAGATTGTTCAGGTTGCAAGACTTAGGTCCAAGAAATCATTGTTAAAACATTCAAACTTGATAGCCTCAGTGATGATAACAGATGACTGATCGCAGGACCATGATGGATTGTGTCATTTATCTGAGAGGTTATTTTTTTGAATCGTAAACTCGACTAAAATTTCGCCCTTTAATCTGATCCACATTACTTATCAAACAAAAATGAAATTTTTATAGAATTTATATTAATAATTTAATTACTATCAAAACATCAAGACCCCTAATAAAATATAATGATCTCTATGTTTCTGAGATGTTGCTTATCCTACATCAGTAGATGATAGTTGCTCCGGTAGCAGCGATTTCCGGACTAAGCATGTCGCATTAAGGAGTTGTAAGACTTGGGCCTAAAATATCATTCTTAAAATTTTCAAACGTGATAGCCTCAGTGATGATAAAATATGACTGATTGCAGGACTATGATGCTGTAAGTCATTATTTTGAGAGGTGATTATTTTTTGATTTGTAAACTCGACTTAAATTTTGATTTCTGTAGGAACGAATATGTTCCTTCACAAGAAATAGTTGTTCAACGTTCATAAAAATGTAGTAGCCTGACCATATTGATTCTTAATTGCCCATGTTATTATCAGCTGTAATGCTTATAATCATATCTTATTGCAGGAATAAACCCGAATGAACAAGAGGGCACACTGGCAGATTGAAGAGAATTTTAGAAGTTAGCAATCTTATAAGTAACCAATTATTGAAAAAATCGTCCCAACTGAAGAGGATATGGGTACAATCAGAATAGGTGCTAGAACCTGGAGGAGTTTAAATACCTAACTACGGTATTGAAATAGCGGCAGTTTTAATCAAATTGTGAGTAGCACCATTTATACGATTTAATTTTGGTTTATTACCCGATGATGATTCAATCAAAATATACAGATTGCAAGATTGTTCAGGTTGCAAGACTTAGGTCCAAGAAATCATTGTTAAAACATTCAAACTTGATAGCCTCAGTGATGATAACAGATGACTGATCGCAGGACCATGATGGATTGTGTCATTTATCTGAGAGGTTATTTTTTTGAATCGTAAACTCGACTTAAATTTCGCCCTTTAATCTGATCCACATTACTTATCAAACAAAAATGAAATTTTTATAGAATTTATATTTATAATTTAATTACTATCAAAACATCAAGACCCCTAATAAAATATAATGATCTCTATGTTTCTGAGATGTTGCTTATCCTACATCAGTAGATGATAGTTGCTCCGGTTGCAGCGATTTCCGGACTAAGCATGTCGCATTAAGGAGTTGTAAGACTTGGGCCTAAAATATCATTCTTAAAACTTTCAAACGTGATAGCCTCAGTGATGATAAAATATGACTGATTGCAGGACTATGATGCTGTAAGTCATTATTTTGAGAGGTGTTTATTTTTTATTTGTAAACTCGACTTAAATTTTGATTTCTGTAGGGACGAATATGTTCCTTCACAAGAAATAGTTGTTCAACCTTCATAAAAATGTAGTAGCCTGACCATATTGATTCTTAATTGCCCATGTTATTATCAGCTGTAATGCTTATAATCATATCTTATTGCAGGAATAACCCCGAATGAACAAGAGGGCACACTGGCAGATTGAAGAGAATTTTAGAAGTTAGCAATCTTATAAGTAACCAATTATTGAAAAAATCGTCCCAACTGAAGAGGATATGGGTACAATCAGAATAGGTGCTAGAACCTGGAGGAGTTTAAATACCTAACTACGGTATTGAAATAGCGGCAGTTTTAATCAAACTGTGAGTAGCACCATTTATACGATTTAATTTTGGTTTATTACCCGATGATGATTCAATCAAAATATACAGATTGCAAGATTGTTCAGGTTGCAAGACTTAGGTCCAAGAAATCATTGTTAAAACATTCAAACTTGATAGCCTCAGTGATGATAACAGATGACTGATCGCAGGACCATGATGGATTGTGTCATTTATCTGAGAGGTTATTTTTTTGAATCGTAAACTCGACAAAAATTTCGCCCTTTAATCTGATCCACATTACTTATCAAACAAAAATGAGATTTTTATAGAATTTATATTCATAATTTAATTACTATCAAAACATCAAGACCCCTAATAAAATATAATGATCTCTATGTTTCTGAGATGTTGCTTATCCTACATCAGTAGATGATAGTTGCTCCGGTAGCAGCGATTTCCGGACTAAGCATGTCGCATTAAGGAGTTGTAAGACTTGGGCCTAAAATATCATTCTTAAAACTTTCAAACGTGATAGCCTCAATGATGATAAAATATGACTGATTGCAGGACTATGATGCTGTAAGTCATTATTTTGAGAGGTGATTATTTTTTATTTGTAAACTCGACTTAAATTTTGATTTCTGTAGGGACGAATATGTTCCTTCACAAGAAATAGTTGTTCAACGTTCATAAAAATGTAGTAGCCTGACCATATTGATTCTTAATTGCCCATGTTATTATCAGCTGTAATGCTTATAATCATATCTTATAATGCAGGAATAACCCCGAATGAACAAGAGGGCACACTGGCAGATTGAAGAGAATTTTAGAAGTTAGCAATCTTATAAGTAACCAATTATTGAAAAAATCGTCCCAACTGAAGAGGATATGGGTACAATCAGAATAGGTGCTAGAACCTGGAGGAGTTTAAATACCTAACTACGGTATTGAAATAGCGGCAGTTTTAATCAAAGTGTGAGTAGCACCATTTATACGATTTAATTTTGGTTTATTACCCGATGATGATTCAATCAAAATATACAGATTGCAAGATTGTTCAGGTTGCAAGACTTAGGTCCAAGAAATCATTGTTAAAACATTCAAACTTGATAGCCTCAGTGATGATAACAGATGACTGATCGCAGGACCATGATGGATTGTGTCATTTATCTGAGAGGTTATTTTTTTGAATCGTAAACTCGACTAAAATTTCGCCCTTTAATCTGATCCACATTACTTATCAAACAAAAATGAAATTTTTATAGAATTTATATTTATAATTTAATTACTATCAAAACATCAAGACCCCTAATAAAATATAATGATCTCTATGTTTCTGAGATGTTGCTTATCCTACATCAGTAGATGATAGTTGCTCCGGTAGCAGCGATTTCCGGACTAAGCATGTCGCATTAAGGAGTTGTAAGACTTGGGCCTAAAATATCATTCTTAAAACTTTCAAACGTGATAGCCTCAGTGATGATAAAATATGACTGATTGCAGGAATATGATGCTGTAAGTCATTATTTTGAGAGGTGATTATTTTTTATTTGTAAACTCGACTTAAATTTTGATTTCTGTAGGAACGAATATGTTCCTTCACAAGAAATAGTTGTTCAACGTTCATAAAAATGTAGTAGCCTGACCATATTGATTCTTAATTGCCCATGTTATTATCAGCTGTAATGCTTATAATCATATCTTATTGCAGGAATAACCCCGAATGAACAAGAGGGCACACTGGCAGATTGAAGAAAATTTTAGAAGTTAGCAATCTTATAAGTAACCAATTATTGAAAAAATCGTCCCAACTGAAGAGGATATGGGTACAATCAGAATAGGTGCTAGAACCTGGAGGAGTTTAAATACCTAACTACGGTATTGAAATAGCGGCAGTTTTAATCAAACTGTGAGTAGCACCATTTATACGATTTAATTTTGGTTTATTACCCGATGATGATTCAATCAAAATATACAGATTGCAAGATTGTTCAGGTTGCAAGACTTAGGTCCAAAAAATCATTGTTAAAACATTCAAACTTGATAGCCTCAGTGATGATAACAGATGACTGATCGCAGGACCATGATGGATTGTGTCATTTATCTGAGAGGTTATTTTTTTGAATCGTAAACTCGACTAAAATTTCGCCCTTTAATCTGATCCACATTACTTATCAAACAAAAATGAAATTTTTATAGAATTTATATTTATAATTTAATTACTATCAAAACATCAAGACCCCTAAAAAAATATAATGATCTCTATGTTTCTGAGATGTTGCTTATCCTACATCAGTAGATGATAGTTGCTCCGGTAGCAGCGATTTCCGGACTAAGCATGTCGCATTAAGGAGTTGTAAGACTTGGGCCTAAAATATCATTCTTAAAACTTTCAAACGTGATAGCCTCAGTGATCATAAAATATGACTGATTGCAGGACTATGATGTTGTAAGTCATTATTTTGAGAGGTGATTATTTTTTATTTGTAAACTCGACTTAAATTTTGATTTCTGTAGGGACGAATATGTTCCTTCACAAGAAATAGTTGTTCAACGTTCATAAAAATGTAGTAGCCTGACCATATTGATTCTTAATTGCCCATGTAATTATCAGCTGTAATGCTTATAATCATATCTTATAATGCAGGAATAACCCCGAATGAACAAGAGGGCACACTGGCAGATTGAAGAGAATTTTAGAAGTTAGCAATCTTATAAGTAACCAATTATTGAAAAAATCGTCCCAACTGAAGAGGATATGGGTACAATCAGAATAGGTGCTAGAACCTGGAGGAGTTTAAATACCTAACTACGGTATTGAAATAGCGGCAGTTTTAATCAAACTGTGAGTAGCACCATTTATACGATTTAATTTTGGTTTATTACCCGATGATGATTCAATCAAAATATACAGATTGCAAGATTGTTCAGGTTGCAAGACTTAGGTCCAAGAAATCATTGTTAAAACATTCAAACTTGATAGCCTCAGTGATGATAACAGATGACTGATCGCAGGACCATGATGGATTGTGTCATTTATCTGAGAGGTTATTTTTTTGAATCGTAAACTCTAAAATTTCGCCCTTTAATCTGATCCACATTACTTATCAAACAAAAATGAAATTTTTATAGAATTTATATTCATAATTTAATTACTATCAAAACATCAAGACCCCTAATAAAATATAATGATCTCTATGTTTCTGAGATGTTGCTTATCCTACATCAGTAGAAGATAGTTGCTCCGGTTGCAGCGATTTCCGGACTAAGCATGTCGCATTAAGGAGTTGTAAGACTTGGGCCTAAAATATCATTCTTAAAACTTTTAAACGTGATAGCCTCAGTGATGATAAAATATGACTGATTGCAGGACTATGATGCTGTAAGTCATTATTTTGAGAAGTGTTTATTTTTTATTTGTAAACTCGACTTAAATTTTGATTTCTGTAGGGACGAATATGTTCCTTCACAAGAAATAGTTGTTCAACGTTCATAAAAATGTAGTAGCCTGACCATATTGATTCTTAATTGCCCATGTTATTATCAGCTGTAATGCTTATAATCATATCTTATTGCAGGAATAACCCCGAATGAACAAGAGGGCACACTGGCAGATTGAAGAGAATTTTAGAAGTTAGCAATCTTATAAGTAACCAATTATTGAAAAAATCGTCCCAACTGAAGAGGATATGGGTACAATCAGAATAGGTGCTAGAACCTGGAGGAGTTTAAATACCTAACTACGGTATTGAAATAGCGGCAGTTTTAATCAAACTGTGAGTAGCACCATTTATACGATTTAATTTTGGTTTATTACCCGATGATGATTCAATCAAAATATACAGATTGCAAGATTGTTCAGGTTGCAAGACTTAGGTCCAAGAAATCATTGTTAAAACATTCAAACTTGATAGCCTCAGTGATGATAACAGATGACTGATCGCAGGACCATGATGGATTGTGTCATTTATCTGAGAGGTTATTTTTTTGAATCGTAAACTCGACTAAAATTTCGCCCTTTAATCTGATCCACATTACTTATCAAACAAAAATGAAATTTTTATAGAATTTATATTAATAATTTAATTACTATCAAAACATCAAGACCCCTAATAAAATATAATGATCTCTATGTTTCTGAGATGTTGCTTATCCTACATCAGTAGATGATAGTTGCTCCGGTAGCAGCGATTTCCGGACTAAGCATGTCGCATTAAGGAGTTGTAAGACTTGGGCCTAAAATATCATTCTTAAAATTTTCAAACGTGATAGCCTCAGTGATAATAAAATATGACTGATTGCAGGACTATGATGCTGTAAGTCATTATTTTGAGAGGTGATTATTTTTTGATTTGTAAACTCGACTTAAATTTTGATTTCTGTAGGAACGAATATGTTCCTTCACAAGAAATAGTTGTTCAACGTTCATAAAAATGTAGTAGCCTGACCATATTGATTCTTAATTGCCCATGTTATTATCAGCTGTAATGCTTATAATCATATCTTATTGCAGGAATAACCCCGAATGAACAAGAGGGCACACTGGCAGATTGAAGAGAATTTTAGAAGTTAGCAATCTTATAAGTAACCAATTATTGAAAAAATCGTCCCAACTGAAGAGGATATGGGTACAATCAGAATAGGTGCTAGAACCTGGAGGAGTTTAAATACCTAACTACGGTATTGAAATAGCGGCAGTTTTAATCAAATTGTGAGTAGCACCATTTATACGATTTAATTTTGGTTTATTACCCGATGATGATTCAATCAAAATATACAGATTGCAAGATTGTTCAGGTTGCAAGACTTAGGTCCAAGAAATCATTGTTAAAACATTCAAACTTGATAGCCTCAGTGATGATAACAGATGACTGATCGCAGGACCATGATGGATTGTGTCATTTATCTGAGAGGTTATTTTTTTGAATCGTAAACTCGACTTAAATTTCGCCCTTTAATCTGATCCACATTACTTATCAAACAAAAATGAAATTTTTATAGAATTTATATTTATAATTTAATTACTATCAAAACATCAAGACCCCTAATAAAATATAATGATCTCTATGTTTCTGAGATGTTGCTTATCCTACATCAGTAGATGATAGTTGCTCCGGTTGCAGCGATTTCCGGACTAAGCATGTCGCATTAAGGAGTTGTAAGACTTGGGCCTAAAATATCATTCTTAAAACTTTCAAACGTGATAGCCTCAGTGATGATAAAATATGACTGATTGCAGGACTATGATGCTGTAAGTCATTATTTTGAGAGGTGTTTATTTTTTATTTGTAAACTCGACTTAAATTTTGATTTCTGTAGGGACGAATATGTTCCTTCACAAGAAATAGTTGTTCAACGTTCATAAAAATGTAGTAGCCTGACCATATTGATTCTTAATTGCCCATGTTATTATCAGCTGTAATGCTTATAATCATATCTTATTGCAGGAATAACCCCGAATGAACAAGAGGGCACACTGGCAGATTGAAGAGAATTTTAGAAGTTAGCAATCTTATAAGTAACCAATTATTGAAAAAATCGTCCCAACTGAAGAGGATATGGGTACAATCAGAATAGGTGCTAGAACCTGGAGGAGTTTAAATACCTAACTACGGTATTGAAATAGCGGCAGTTTTAATCAAACTGTGAGTAGCACCATTTATACGATTTAATTTTGGTTTATTACCCGATGATGATTCAATCAAAATATACAGATTGCAAGATTGTTCAGGTTGCAAGACTTAGGTCCAAGAAATCATTGTTAAAACATTCAAACTTGATAGCCTCAGTGATGATAACAGATGACTGATCGCAGGACCATGATGGATTGTGTCATTTATCTGAGAGGTTATTTTTTTGAATCGTAAACTCGACTAAAATTTCGCCCTTTAATCTGATCCACATTACTTATCAAACAAAAATGAAATTTCTATAGAATTTATATTAATAATTTAATTACTATCAAAACATCAAGACCCCTAATAAAATATAATGATCTCTATGTTTCTGAGATGTTGCTTATCCTACATCAGTAGATGATAGTTGCTCCGGTAGCAGCGATTTCCGGACTAAGCATGTCGCATTAAGGAGTTGTAAGACTTGGGCCTAAAATATCATTCTTAAAATTTTCAAACGTGATAGCCTCAGTGATGATAAAATATGACTGATTGCAGGACTATGATGCTGTAAGTCATTATTTTGAGAGGTGATTATTTTTTGATTTGTAAACTCGACTTAAATTTTGATTTCTGTAGGAACGAATATGTTCCTTCACAAGAAATAGTTGTTCAACGTTCATAAAAATGTAGTAGCCTGACCATATTGATTCTTAATTGCCCATGTTATTATCAGCTGTAATGCTTATAATCATATCTTATTGCAGGAATAACCCCGAATGAACAAGAGGGCACACTGGCAGATTGAAGAGAATTTTAGAAGTTAGCAATCTTATAAGTAACCAATTATTGAAAAAATCGTCCCAACTGAAGAGGATATGGGTACAATCAGAATAGGTGCTAGAACCTGGAGGAGTTTAAATACCTAACTACGGTATTGAAATAGCGGCAGTTTTAATCAAATTGTGAGTAGCACCATTTATACGATTTAATTTTGGTTTATTACCCGATGATGATTCAATCAAAATATACAGATTGCAAGATTGTTCAGGTTGCAAGACTTAGGTCCAAGAAATCATTGTTAAAACATTCAAACTTGATAGCCTCAGTGATGATAACAGATGACTGATCGCAGGACCATGATGGATTGTGTCATTTATCTGAGAGGTTATTTTTTTGAATCGTAAACTCGACTTAAATTTCGCCCTTTAATCTGATCCACATTACTTATCAAACAAAAATGAAATTTTTATAGAATTTATATTTATAATTTAATTACTATCAAAACATCAAGACCCCTAATAAAATATAATGATCTCTATGTTTCTGAGATGTTGCTTATCCTACATCAGTAGATGATAGTTGCTCCGGTTGCAGCGATTTCCGGACTAAGCATGTCGCATTAAGGAGTTGTAAGACTTGGGCCTAAAATATCATTCTTAAAACTTTCAAACGTGATAGCCTCAGTGATGATAAAATATGACTGATTGCAGGACTATGATGCTGTAAGTCATTATTTTGAGAGGTGTTTATTTTTTATTTGTAAACTCGACTTAAATTTTGATTTCTGTAGGGACGAATATGTTCCTTCACAAGAAATAGTTGTTCAACGTTCATAAAAATGTAGTAGCCTGACCATATTGATTCTTAATTGCCCATGTTATTATCAGCTGTAATGCTTATAATCATATCTTATTGCAGGAATAACCCCGAATGAACAAGAGGGCACACTGGCAGATTGAAGAGAATTTTAGAAGTTAGCAATCTTATAAGTAACCAATTATTGAAAAAATCGTCCCAACTGAAGAGGATATGGGTACAATCAGAATAGGTGCTAGAACCTGGAGGAGTTTAAATACCTAACTACGGTATTGAAATAGCGGCAGTTTTAATCAAACTGTGAGTAGCACCATTTATACGATTTAATTTTGGTTTATTACCCGATGATGATTCAATCAAAATATACAGATTGCAAGATTGTTCAGGTTGCAAGACTTAGGTCCAAGAAATCATTGTTAAAACATTCAAACTTGATAGCCTCAGTGATGATAACAGATGACTGATCGCAGGACCATGATGGATTGTGTCATTTATCTGAGAGGTTATTTTTTTGAATCGTAAACTCGACTAAAATTTCGCCCTTTAATCTGATCCACATTACTTATCAAACAAAAATGAAATTTCTATAGAATTTATATTAATAATTTAATTACTATCAAAACATCAAGACCCCTAATAAAATATAATGATCTCTATGTTTCTGAGATGTTGCTTATCCTACATCAGTAGATGATAGTTGCTCCGGTAGCAGCGATTTCCGGACTAAGCATGTCGCATTAAGGAGTTGTAAGACTTGGGCCTAAAATATCATTCTTAAAATTTTCAAACGTGATAGCCTCAGTGATGATAAAATATGACTGATTGCAGGACTATGATGCTGTGAGTCATTATTTTGAGAGGTGATTATTTTTTGATTTGTAAACTCGACTTAAATTTTGATTTCTGTAGGAACGAATATGTTCCTTCACAAGAAATAGTTGTTCAACGTTCATAAAAATGTAGTAGCCTGACCATATTGATTCTTAATTGCCCATGTTATTATCAGCTGTAATGCTTATAATCATATCTTATTGCAGGAATAACCCCGAATGAACAAGAGGGCACACTGGCAGATTGAAGAGAATTTTAGAAGTTAGCAATCTTATAAGTAACCAATTATTGAAAAAATCGTCCCAACTGAAGAGGATATGGGTACAATCAGAATAGGTGCTAGAACCTGGAGGAGTTTAAATACCTAACTACGGTATTGAAATAGCGGCAGTTTTAATCAAATTGTGAGTAGCACCATTTATACGATTTAATTTTGGTTTATTACCCGATGATGATTCAATCAAAATATACAGATTGCAAGATTGTTCAGGTTGCAAGACTTAGGTCCAAGAAATCATTGTTAAAACATTCAAACTTGATAGCCTCAGTGATGATAACAGATGACTGATAGCAGGACCATGATGGATTGTGTCATTTATCTGAGAGGTTATTTTTTTGAATCGTAAACTCGACTAAAATTTCGCCCTTTAATCTGATCCACATTACTTATCAAACAAAAATGAAATTTTTATAGAATTTATATTAATAATTTAATTACTATCAAAACATCAAGACCCCTAATAAAATATAATGATCTCTATGTTTCTGAGATGTTGCTTATCCTACATCAGTAGATGATAGTTGCTCCGGTAGCAGCGATTTCCGGACTAAGCATGTCGCATTAAGGAGTTGTAAGACTTGGGCCTAAAATATCATTCTTAAAATTTTCAAACGTGATAGCCTCAGTGATGATAAAATATGACTGATTGCAGGACTATGATGCTGTAAGTCATTATTTTGAGAGGTGATTATTTTTTGATTTGTAAACTCGACTTAAATTTTGATTTCTGTAGGAACGAATATGTTCCTTCACAAGAAATAGTTGTTCAACGTTCATAAAAATGTAGTAGCCTGACCATATTGATTCTTAATTGCCCATGTTATTATCAGCTGTAATGCTTATAATCATATCTTATTGCAGGAATAACCCCGAATGAACAAGAGGGCACACTGGCAGATTGAAGAGAATTTTAGAAGTTAGCAATCTTATAAGTAACCAATTATTGAAAAAATCGTCCCAACTGAAGAGGATATGGGTACAATCAGAATAGGTGCTAGAACCTGGAGGAGTTTAAATACCTAACTACGGTATTGAAATAGCGGCAGTTTTAATCAAATTGTGAGTAGCACCATTTATACGATTTAATTTTGGTTTATTACCCGATGATGATTCAATCAAAATATACAGATTGCAAGATTGTTCAGGTTGCAAGACTTAGGTCCAAGAAATCATTGTTAAAACATTCAAACTTGATAGCCTCAGTGATGATAACAGATGACTGATCGCAGGACCATGATGGATTGTGTCATTTATCTGAGAGGTTATTTTTTTGAATCGTAAACTCGACTAAAATTTCGCCCTTTAATCTGATCCACATTACTTATCAAACAAAAATGAAATTTCTATAGAATTTATATTAATAATTTAATTACTATCAAAACATCAAGACCCCTAATAAAATATAATGATCTCTATGTTTCTGAGATGTTGCTTATCCTACATCAGTAGATGATAGTTGCTCCGGTAGCAGCGATTTCCGGACTAAGCATGTCGCATTAAGGAGTTGTAAGACTTGGGCCTAAAATATCATTCTTAAAATTTTCAAACGTGATAGCCTCAGTGATGATAAAATATGACTGATTGCAGGACTATGATGCTGTAAGTCATTATTTTGAGAGGTGATTATTTTTTGATTTGTAAACTCGACTTAAATTTTGATTTCTGTAGGAACGAATATGTTCCTTCACAAGAAATAGTTGTTCAACGTTCATAAAAATGTAGTAGCCTGACCATATTGATTCTTAATTGCCCATGTTATTATCAGCTGTAATGCTTATAATCATATCTTATTGCAGGAATAACCCCGAATGAACAAGAGGGCACACTGGCAGATTGAAGAGAATTTTAGAAGTTAGCAATCTTATAAGTAACCAATTATTGAAAAAATCGTCCCAACTGAAGAGGATATGGGTACAATCAGAATAGGTGCTAGAACCTGGAGGAGTTTAAATACCTAACTACGGTATTGAAATAGCGGCAGTTTTAATCAAATTGTGAGTAGCACCATTTATACGATTTAATTTTGGTTTATTACCCGATGATGATTCAATCAAAATATACAGATTGCAAGATTGTTCAGGTTGCAAGACTTAGGTCCAAGAAATCATTGTTAAAACATTCAAACTTGATAGCCTCAGTGATGATAACAGATGACTGATCGCAGGACCATGATGGATTGTGTCATTTATCTGAGAGGTTATTTTTTTGAATCGTAAACTCGACTAAAATTTCGCCCTTTAATCTGATCCACATTACTTATCAAACAAAAATGAAATTTTTATAGAATTTATATTTATAATTTAATTACTATCAAAACATCAAGACCCCTAATAAAATATAATGATCTCTATGTTTCTGAGATGTTGCTTATCCTACATCAGTAGATGATAGTTGCTCCGGTAGCAGCGATTTCCGGACTAAGCATGTCGCATTAAGGAGTTGTAAGACTTGGGCCTAAAATATCATTCTTAAAACTTTCAAACGTGATAGCCTCAGTGATGATAAAATATGACTGATTGCAGGACTATGATGCTGTAAGTCATTATTTTGAGAGGTGATTATTTTTTATTTGTAAACTCGACTTAAATTTTGATTTTTGTAGGAACGAATATGTTCCTTCACAAGAAATAGTTGTTCAACGTTCATAAAAATGTAGTAGCCTGACCATATTGATTCTTAATTGCCCATGTTATTATCAGCTGTAATGCTTATAATCATATCTTATTGCAGGAATAACCCCGAATGAACAAGAGGGCACACTGGCAGATTGAAGAGAATTTTAGAAGTTAGCAATCTTATAAGTAACCAATTATTGAAAAAATCGTCCCAACTGAAGAGGATATGGGTACAATCAGAATAGGTGCTAGAACCTGGAGGAGTTTAAATACCTAACTACGGTATTGAAATAGCGGCAGTTTTAATCAAACTGTGAGTAGCACCATCTATACGATTTAATTTTGGTTTATTACCCGATGATGATTCAATCAAAATATACAGATTGCAAGATTGTTCAGGTTGCAAGACTTAGGTCCAAGAAATCATTGTTAAAACATTCAAACTTGATAGCCTCAGTGATGATAACAGATGACTGATCGCAGGACCATGATGGATTGTGTCATTTATCTGAAAGGTTATTTTTTTGAATCGTAAACTCGACTTAAATTTCGCCCTTTAATCTGATCCACATTACTTATCAAACAAAAATGAAATTTTTATAGAATTTATATTCATAATTTAATTACTATCAAAACATCAAGACCCCTAATAAAATATAATGATCTCTATGTTTCTGAGATGTTGCTTATCCTACATCAGTAGAAGATAGTTGCTCCGGTTGCAGCGATTTCCGGACTAAGCATGTCGCATTAAGGAGTTGTAAGACTTGGGCCTAAAATATCATTCTTAAAACTTTCAAACGTGATAGCCTCAGTGATGATAAAATATGACTGATTGCAGGACTATGATGCTGTAAGTCATTATTTTGAGAGGTGTTTATTTTTTATTTGTAAACTCGACTTAAATTTTGATTTCTGTAGGGACGAATATGTTCCTTCACAAGAAATACTTGTTCAACGTTCATAAAAATGTAGTAGCCTGACCATATTGATTCTTAATTGCCCATGTTATTATCAGCTGTAATGCTTATAATCATGTCTTATTGCAGGAATAACCCCGAATGAACAAGAGGGCACACTGGCAGATTGAAGAGAATTTTAGAAGTTAGCAATCTTATAAGTAACCAATTATTGAAAAAATCGTCCCAACTGAAGAGGATATGGGTACAATCAGAATAGGTGCTAGAACCTGGAGGAGTTTGAATACCTAACTACGGTATTGAAATAGCGGCAGTTTTAATCAAACTGTGAGTAGCACCATTTATACGATTTAATTTTGGTTTATTACCCGATGATGATTCAATCAAAATATACAGATTGCAAGATTGTTCAGGTTGCAAGACTTAGGTCCAAGAAATCATTGTTAAAACATTCAAACTTGATAGCCTCAGTGATGATAACAGATGACTGATCGCAGGACCCTGATGGATTGTGTCATTTATCTGAGAGGTTATTTTTTTGAATCGTAAACTCGACTAAAATTTCGCCCTTTAATCTGATCCACATTACTTATCAAACAAAAATGAAATTTTTATAGAATTTATATTCATAATTTAATTACTATCAAAACATCAAGACCCCTAATAAAATATAATGATCTCTATGTTTCTGAGATGTTGCTTATCCTACATCAGTAGATGATAGTTGCTCCGGTAGCAGCGATTTCCGGACTAAGCATGTCGCATTAAGGAGTTGTAAGACTTGGGCCTAAAATATCATTCTTAAAATTTTCAAACGTGATAGCCTCAGTGATGATAAAATATGACTGATTGCAGGACTATGATGCTGTAAGTCATTATTTTGAGAGGTGATTATTTTTTGATTTGTAAACTCGACTTAAATTTTGATTTCTGTAGGAACGAATATGTTCCTTCACAAGAAATAGTTGTTCAACGTTCATAAAAATGTAGTAGCCTGACCATATTGATTCTTAATTGCCCATGTTATTATCAGCTGTAATGCTTATAATCATATCTTATTGCAGGAATAACCCCGAATGAACAAGAGGGCACACTGGCAGATTGAAGAGAATTTTAGAAGTTAGCAATCTTATAAGTAACCAATTATTGAAAAAATCGTCCCAACTGAAGAGGATATGGGTACAATCAGAATAGGTGCTAGAACCTGGAGGAGTTTAAATACCTAACTACGGTATTGAAATAGCGGCAGTTTTAATCAAATTGTGAGTAGCACCATTTATACGATTTAATTTTGGTTTATTACCCGATGATGATTCAATCAAAATATACAGATTGCAAGATTGTTCAGGTTGCAAGACTTAGGTCCAAGAAATCATTGTTAAAACATTCAAACTTGATAGCCTCAGTGATGATAACAGATGACTGATCGCAGGACCATGATGGATTGTGTCATTTATCTGAGAGGTTATTTTTTTGAATCGTAAACTCGACTAAAATTTCGCCCTTTAATCTGATCCACATTACTTATCAAACAAAAATGAAATTTTTATAGAATTTATATTAATAATTTAATTACTATCAAAACATCAAGACCCCTAATAAAATATAATGATCTCTATGTTTCTGAGATGTTGCTTATCCTACATCAGTAGATGATAGTTGCTCCGGTAGCAGCGATTTCCGGACTAAGCATGTCGCATTAAGGAGTTGTAAGACTTGGGCCTAAAATATCATTCTTAAAATTTTCAAACGTGATAGCCTCAGTGATGATAAAATATGACTGATTGCAGGACTATGATGCTGTAAGTCATTATTTTGAGAGGTGATTATTTTTTGATTTGTAAACTCGACTTAAATTTTGATTTCTGTAGGAACGAATATGTTCCTTCACAAGAAATAGTTGTTCAACGTTCATAAAAATGTAGTAGCCTGACCATATTGATTCTTAATTGCCCATGTTATTATCAGCTGTAATGCTTATAATCATATCTTATTGCAGGAATAACCCCGAATGAACAAGAGGGCACACTGGCAGATTGAAGAGAATTTTAGAAGTTAGCAATCTTATAAGTAACCAATTATTGAAAAAATCGTCCCAACTGAAGAGGATATGGGTACAATCAGAATAGGTGCTAGAACCTGGAGGAGTTTAAATACCTAACTACGGTATTGAAATAGCGGCAGTTTTAATCAAATTGTGAGTAGCACCATTTATACGATTTAATTTTGGTTTATTACCCGATGATGATTCAATCAAAATATACAGATTGCAAGATTGTTCAGGTTGCAAGACTTAGGTCCAAGAAATCATTGTTAAAACATTCAAACTTGATAGCCTCAGTGATGATAACAGATGACTGATCGCAGGACCATGATGGATTGTGTCATTTATCTGAGAGGTTATTTTTTTGAATCGTAAACTCGACTAAAATTTCGCCCTTTAATCTGATCCACATTACTTATCAAACAAAAATGAAATTTTTATAGAATTTATATTAATAATTTAATTACTATCAAAACATCAAGACCCCTAATAAAATATAATGATCTCTATGTTTCTGAGATGTTGCTTATCCTACATCAGTAGATGATAGTTGCTCCGGTAGCAGCGATTTCCGGACTAAGCATGTCGCATTAAGGAGTTGTAAGACTTGGGCCTAAAATATCATTCTTAAAATTTTCAAACGTGATAGCCTCAGTGATGATAAAATATGACTGATTGCAGGACTATGATGCTGTAAGTCATTATTTTGAGAGGTGATTATTTTTTGATTTGTAAACTCGACTTAAATTTTGATTTCTGTAGGAACGAATATGTTCCTTCACAAGAAATAGTTGTTCAACGTTCATAAAAATGTAGTAGCCTGACCATATTGATTCTTAATTGCCCATGTTATTATCAGCTGTAATGCTTATAATCATATCTTATTGCAGGAATAACCCCGAATGAACAAGAGGGCACACTGGCAGATTGAAGAGAATTTTAGAAGTTAGCAATCTTATAAGTAACCAATTATTGAAAAAATCGTCCCAACTGAAGAGGATATGGGTACAATCAGAATAGGTGCTAGAACCTGGAGGAGTTTAAATACCTAACTACGGTATTGAAATAGCGGCAGTTTTAATCAAACTGTGAGTAGCACCATTTATACGATTTAATTTTGGTTTATTACCCGATGATGATTCAATCAAAATATACAGATTGCAAGATTGTTCAGGTTGCAAGACTTAGGTCCAAGAAATCATTGTTAAAACATTCAAACTTGATAGCCTCAGTGATGATAACAGATGACTGATCGCAGGACCATGATGGATTGTGTCATTTATCTGAGAGGTTATTTTTTTGAATCGTAAACTCGACTAAAATTTCGCCCTTTAATCTGATCCACATTACTTATCAAACAAAAATGAAATTTTTATAGAATTTATATTCATAATTTAATTACTATCAAAACATCAAGACCCCTAATAAAATATAATGATCTCTATGTTTCTGAGATGTTGCTTATCCTACATCAGTAGATGATAGTTGCTCCGGTAGCAGCGATTTCCGGACTAAGCATGTCGCATTAAGGAGTTGTAAGACTTGGGCCTAAAATATCATTCTTAAAACTTTCAAACGTGATAGCCTCAGTGATGATAAAATATGACTGATTGCTGGACTATGATGCTGTAAGTCATTATTTTGAGAGGTGATTATTTTTGATTTGTAAACTCGACTTAAATTTTGATTTCTGTAGGAACGAATATGTTCCTTCACAAGAAATAGTTGTTCAACGTTCATAAAAATGTAGTAGCCTGACCATATTGATTCTTAATTGCCCATGTTATTATCAGCTGTAATGCTTATAATCATATCTTATTGCAGGAATAACCCCGAATGAACAAGAGGGCACACTGGCAGATTGAAGAGAATTTTAGAAGTTAGCAATCTTATAAGTAACCAATTATTGAAAAAATCGTCCCAACTGAAGAGGATATGGGTACAATCAGAATAGGTGCTAGAACCTGGAGGAGTTTAAATACCTAACTACGGTATTGAAATAGCGGCAGTTTTAATCAAACTGTGAGTAGCACCATTTATACGATTTAATTTTGGTTTATTACCCGATGATGATTCAATCAAAATATACAGATTGCAAGATTGTTCAGGTTGCAAGACTTAGGTCCAAGAAATCATTGTTAAAACATTCAAACTTGATAGCCTCAGTGATGATAACAGATGACTGATCGCAGGACCATGATGGATTGTGTCATTTATCTGAGAGGTTATTTTTTTGAATCGTAAACTCGACTAAAATTTCGCCCTTTAATCTGATCCACATTACTTATCAAACAAAAATAAAATTTTTATAGAATTTATATTCATAATTTAATTACTATCAAAACATCAAGACCCCTAATAAAATATAATGATCTCTATGTTTCTGAGATGTTGCTTATCCTACATCAGTAGATGATAGTTGCTCCGGTAGCAGCGATTTCCGGACTAAGCATGTCGCATTAAGGAGTTGTAAGACTTGGGCCTAAAATATCATTCTTAAAATTTTCAAACGTGATAGCCTCAGTGATGATAAAATATGACTGATTGCAGGACTATGATGCTGTAAGTCATTATTTTGAGAGGTGATTATTTTTTGATTTGTAAACTCGACTTAAATTTTGATTTCTGTAGGAACGAATATGTTCCTTCACAAGAAATAGTTGTTCAACGTTCATAAAAATGTAGTAGCCTGACCATATTGATTCTTAATTGCCCATGTTATTATCAGCTGTAATGCTTATAATCATATCTTATTGCAGGAATAACCCCGAATGAACAAGAGGGCACACTGGCAGATTGAAGAGAATTTTAGAAGTTAGCAATCTTATAAGTAACCAATTATTGAAAAAATCGTCCCAACTGAAGAGGATATGGGTACAATCAGAATAGGTGCTAGAACCTGGAGGAGTTTAAATACCTAACTACGGTATTGAAATAGCGGCAGTTTTAATCAAATTGTGAGTAGCACCATTTATACGATTTAATTTTGGTTTATTACCCGATGATGATTCAATCAAAATATACAGATTGCAAGATTGTTCAGGTTGCAAGACTTAGGTCCAAGAAATCATTGTTAAAACATTCAAACTTGATAGCCTCAGTGATGATAACAGATGACTGATCGCAGGACCATGATGGATTGTGTCATTTATCTGAGAGCTTATTTTTTTGAATCGTAAACTCGACTAAAATTTCGCCCTTTAATCTGATCCACATTACTTATCAAACAAAAATGAAATTTTTATAGAATTTATATTTATAATTTAATTACTATCAAAACATCAAGACCCCTAATAAAATATAATGATCTCTATGTTTCTGAGATGTTGCTTATCCTACATCAGTAGATGATAGTTGCTCCGGTAGCAGCGATTTCCGGACTAAGCATGTCGCATTAAGGAGTTGTAAGACTTGGGCCTAAAATATCATTCTTAAAACTTTCAAACGTGATAGCCTCAGTGATGATAAAATATGACTGATTGCAGGACTATGATGCTGTAAGTCATTATTTTGAGAGGTGATTATTTTTTATTTGTAAACTCGACTTAAATTTTGATTTTTGTAGGAACGAATATGTTCCTTCACAAGAAATAGTTGTTCAACGTTCATAAAAATGTAGTAGCCTGACCATATTGATTCTTAATTGCCCATGTTATTATCAGCTGTAATGCTTATAATCATATCTTATTGCAGGAATAACCCCGAATGAACAAGAGGGCACACTGGCAGATTGAAGAGAATTTTAGAAGTTAGCAATCTTATAAGTAACCAATTATTGAAAAAATCGTCCCAACTGAAGAGGATATGGGTACAATCAGAATAGGTGCTAGAACCTGGAGGAGTTTAAATACCTAACTACGGTATTGAAATAGCGGCAGTTTTAATCAAACTGTGAGTAGCACCATCTATACGATTTAATTTTGGTTTATTACCCGATGATGATTCAATCAAAATATACAGATTGCAAGATTGTTCAGGTTGCAAGACTTAGGTCCAAGAAATCATTGTTAAAACATTCAAACTTGATAGCCTCAGTGATGATAACAGATGACTGATCGCAGGACCATGATGGATTGTGTCATTTATCTGAAAGGTTATTTTTTTGAATCGTAAACTCGACTTAAATTTCGCCCTTTAATCTGATCCACATTACTTATCAAACAAAAATGAAATTTTTATAGAATTTATATTCATAATTTAATTACTATCAAAACATCAAGACCCCTAATAAAATATAATGATCTCTATGTTTCTGAGATGTTGCTTATCCTACATCAGTAGAAGATAGTTGCTCCGGTTGCAGCGATTTCCGGACTAAGCATGTCGCATTAAGGAGTTGTAAGACTTGGGCCTAAAATATCATTCTTAAAACTTTCAAACGTGATAGCCTCAGTGATGATAAAATATGACTGATTGCTGGACTATGATGCTGTAAGTCATTATTTTGAGAGGTGATTATTTTTTATTTGTAAACTCGACTTAAATTTTGATTTCTGTAGGAACGAATATGTTCCTTCACAAGAAATAGTTGTTCAACGTTCATAAAAATGTAGTAGCCCGACCATATTGATTCTTAATTGCCCATGTTATTATCAGCTGTAATGCTTATAATCATATCTTATTGCAGGAATAACCCCGAATGAACAAGAGGGCACACTGGCAGATTGAAGAGAATTTTAGAAGTTAGCAATCTTATAAGTAACCAATTATTGAAAAAATCGTCCCAACTGAAGAGGATATGGGTACAATCAGAATAGGTGCTAGAACCTGGAGGAGTTTAAATACCTAACTACGGTATTGAAATAGCGGCAGTTTTAATCAAACTGTGAGTAGCACCATTTATACGATTTAATTTTGGTTTATTACCCGATGATGATTCAATCAAAATATACAGATTGCAAGATTGTTCAGGTTGCAAGACTTAGGTCCAAGAAATCATTGTTAAAACATTCAAACTTGATAGCCTCAGTGATGATAACAGATGACTGATCGCAGGACCATGATGGATTGTGTCATTTATCTGAGAGGTTATTTTTTTGAATCGTAAACTCGACTAAAATTTCGCCCTTTAATCTGATCCACATTACTTATCAAACAAAAATGAAATTTTTTTAGAATTTATATTCATAATTTAATTACTATCAAAACATCAAGACCCCTAATAAAATATAATGATCTCTATGTTTCTGAGATGTTGCTTATCCTACATCAGTAGATGATAGTTGCTCCGGTAGCAGCGATTTCCGGACTAAGCATGTCGCATTAAGGAGTTGTAAGACTTGGGCCTAAAATATCATTCTTAAAACTTTCAAACGTGATAGCCTCAGTGATGATAAAATATGACTGATTGCTGGACTATGATGCTGTAAGTCATTATTTTGAGAGGTGATTATTTTTGATTTGTAAACTCGACTTAAATTTTGATTTCTGTAGGAACGAATATGTTCCTTCACAAGAAATAGTTGTTCAACGTTCATAAAAATGTAGTAGCCTGACCATATTGATTCTTAATTGCCCATGTTATTATCAGCTGTAATGCTTATAATCATATCTTATTGCAGGAATAACCCCGAATGAACAAGAGGGCACACTGGCAGATTGAAGAGAATTTTAGAAGTTAGCAATCTTATAAGTAACCAATTATTGAAAAAATCGTCCCAACTGAAGAGGATATGGGTACAATCAGAATAGGTGCTAGAACCTGGAGGAGTTTAAATACCTAACTACGGTATTGAAATAGCGGCAGTTTTAATCAAACTGTGAGTAGCACCATTTATACGATTTAATTTTGGTTTATTACCCGATGATGATTCAATCAAAATATACAGATTGCAAGATTGTTCAGGTTGCAAGACTTAGGTCCAAGAAATCATTGTTAAAACATTCAAACTTGATAGCCTCAGTGATGATAACAGATGACTGATCGCAGGACCATGATGGATTGTGTCATTTATCTGAGAGGTTATTTTTTTGAATCGTAAACTCGACTAAAATTTCGCCCTTTAATCTGATCCACATTACTTATCAAACAAAAATAAAATTTTTATAGAATTTATATTCATAATTTAATTACTATCAAAACATCAAGACCCCTAATAAAATATAATGATCTCTATGTTTCTGAGATGTTGCTTATCCTACATCAGTAGATGATAGTTGCTCCGGTAGCAGCGATTTCCGGACTAAGCATGTCGCATTAAGGAGTTGTAAGACTTGGGCCTAAAATATCATTCTTAAAATTTTCAAACGTGATAGCCTCAGTGATGATAAAATATGACTGATTGCAGGACTATGATGCTGTAAGTCATTATTTTGAGAGGTGATTATTTTTTGATTTGTAAACTCGACTTAAATTTTGATTTCTGTAGGAACGAATATGTTCCTTCACAAGAAATAGTTGTTCAACGTTCATAAAAATGTAGTAGCCTGACCATATTGATTCTTAATTGCCCATGTTATTATCAGCTGTAATGCTTATAATCATATCTTATTGCAGGAATAACCCCGAATGAACAAGAGGGCACACTGGCAGATTGAAGAGAATTTTAGAAGTTAGCAATCTTATAAGTAACCAATTATTGAAAAAATCGTCCCAACTGAAGAGGATATGGGTACAATCAGAATAGGTGCTAGAACCTGGAGGAGTTTAAATACCTAACTACGGTATTGAAATAGCGGCAGTTTTAATCAAATTGTGAGTAGCACCATTTATACGATTTAATTTTGGTTTATTACCCGATGATGATTCAATCAAAATATACAGATTGCAAGATTGTTCAGGTTGCAAGACTTAGGTCCAAGAAATCATTGTTAAAACATTCAAACTTGATAGCCTCAGTGATGATAACAGATGACTGATCGCAGGACCATGATGGATTGTGTCATTTATCTGAGAGGTTATTTTTTTGAATCGTAAACTCGACTAAAATTTCGCCCTTTAATCTGATCCACATTACTTATCAAACAAAAATGAAATTTTTATAGAATTTATATTTATAATTTAATTACTATCAAAACATCAAGACCCCTAATAAAATATAATGATCTCTATGTTTCTGAGATGTTGCTTATCCTACATCAGTAGATGATAGTTGCTCCGGTAGCAGCGATTTCCGGACTAAGCATGTCGCATTAAGGAGTTGTAAGACTTGGGCCTAAAATATCATTCTTAAAACTTTCAAACGTGATAGCCTCAGTGATGATAAAATATGACTGATTGCAGGACTATGATGCTGTAAGTCATTATTTTGAGAGGTGATTATTTTTTATTTGTAAACTCGACTTAAATTTTGATTTTTGTAGGAACGAATATGTTCCTTCACAAGAAATAGTTGTTCAACGTTCATAAAAATGTAGTAGCCTGACCATATTGATTCTTAATTGCCCATGTTATTATCAGCTGTAATGCTTATAATCATATCTTATTGCAGGAATAACCCCGAATGAACAAGAGGGCACACTGGCAGATTGAAGAGAATTTTAGAAGTTAGCAATCTTATAAGTAACCAATTATTGAAAAAATCGTCCCAACTGAAGAGGATATGGGTACAATCAGAATAGGTGCTAGAACCTGGAGGAGTTTAAATACCTAACTACGGTATTGAAATAGCGGCAGTTTTAATCAAACTGTGAGTAGCACCATCTATACGATTTAATTTTGGTTTATTACCCGATGATGATTCAATCAAAATATACAGATTGCAAGATTGTTCAGGTTGCAAGACTTAGGTCCAAGAAATCATTGTTAAAACATTCAAACTTGATAGCCTCAGTGATGATAACAGATGACTGATCGCAGGACCATGATGGATTGTGTCATTTATCTGAAAGGTTATTTTTTTGAATCGTAAACTCGACTTAAATTTCGCCCTTTAATCTGATCCACATTACTTATCAAACAAAAATGAAATTTTTATAGAATTTATATTCATAATTTAATTACTATCAAAACATCAAGACCCCTAATAAAATATAATGATCTCTATGTTTCTGAGATGTTGCTTATCCTACATCAGTAGAAGATAGTTGCTCCGGTTGCAGCGATTTCCGGACTAAGCATGTCGCATTAAGGAGTTGTAAGACTTGGGCCTAAAATATCATTCTTAAAACTTTCAAACGTGATAGCCTCAGTGATGATAAAATATGACTGATTGCAGGACTATGATGCTGTAAGTCATTATTTTGAGAGGTGTTTATTTTTTATTTGTAAACTCGACTTAAATTTTGATTTCTGTAGGGACGAATATGTTCCTTCACAAGAAATACTTGTTCAACGTTCATAAAAATGTAGTAGCCTGACCATATTGATTCTTAATTGCCCATGTTATTATCAGCTGTAATGCTTATAATCATATCTTATTGCAGGAATAACCCCGAATGAACAAGAGGGCACACTGGCAGATTGAAGAGAATTTTAGAAGTTAGCAATCTTATAAGTAACCAATTATTGAAAAAATCGTCCCAACTGAAGAGGATATGGGTACAATCAGAATAGGTGCTAGAACCTGGAGGAGTTTGAATACCTAACTACGGTATTGAAATAGCGGCAGTTTTAATCAAACTGTGAGTAGCACCATTTATACGATTTAATTTTGGTTTATTACCCGATGATGATTCAATCAAAATATACAGATTGCAAGATTGTTCAGGTTGCAAGACTTAGGTCCAAGAAATCATTGTTAAAACATTCAAACTTGATAGCCTCAGTGATGATAACAGATGACTGATCGCAGGACCATGATGGATTGTGTCATTTATCTGAGAGGTTATTTTTTTGAATCGTAAACTCGACTAAAATTTCGCCCTTTAATCTGATCCACATTACTTATCAAACAAAAATGAAATTTTTATAGAATTTATATTCATAATTTAATTACTATCAAAACATCAAGACCCCTAATAAAATATAATGATCTCTATGTTTCTGAGATGTTGCTTATCCTACATCAGTAGATGATAGTTGCTCCGGTAGCAGCGATTTCCGGACTAAGCATGTCGCATTAAGGAGTTGTAAGACTTGGGCCTAAAATATCATTCTTAAAACTTTCAAACGTGATAGCCTCAGTGATGATAAAATATGACTGATTGCTGGACTATGATGCTGTAAGTCATTATTTTGAGAGGTGATTATTTTTGATTTGTAAACTCGACTTAAATTTTGATTTCTGTAGGAACGAATATGTTCCTTCACAAGAAATAGTTGTTCAACGTTCATAAAAATGTAGTAGCCTGACCATATTGATTCTTAATTGCCCATGTTATTATCAGCTGTAATGCTTATAATCATATCTTATTGCAGGAATAACCCCGAATGAACAAGAGGGCACACTGGCAGATTGAAGAGAATTTTAGAAGTTAGCAATCTTATAAGTAACCAATTATTGAAAAAATCGTCCCAACTGAAGAGGATATGGGTACAATCAGAATAGGTGCTAGAACCTGGAGGAGTTTAAATACCTAACTACGGTATTGAAATAGCGGCAGTTTTAATCAAACTGTGAGTAGCACCATTTATACGATTTAATTTTGGTTTATTACCCGATGATGATTCAATCAAAATATACAGATTGCAAGATTGTTCAGGTTGCAAGACTTAGGTCCACGAAATCATTGTTAAAACATTCAAACTTGATAGCCTCAGTGATGATAACAGATGACTGATCGCAGGACCATGATGGATTGTGTCATTTATCTGAGAGGTTATTTTTTTGAATCGTAAACTCGACTAAAATTTCGCCCTTTAATCTGATCCACATTACTTATCAAACAAAAATGAAATTTTTATAGAATTTATATTCATAATTTAATTACTATCAAAACATCAAGACCCCTAATAAAATATAATGATCTCTATGTTTCTGAGATGTTGCTTATCCTACATCAGTAGATGATAGTTGCTCCGGTAGCAGCGATTTCCGGACTAAGCATGTCGCATTAAGGAGTTGTAAGACTTGGGCCTAAAATATCATTCTTAAAACTTTCAAACGTGATAGCCTCAGTGATGATAAAATATGACTGATTGCTGGACTATGATGCTGTAAGTCATTATTTTGAGAGGTGATTATTTTTAATTTGTAAACTCGACTTAAATTTTGATTTCTGTAGGAACGAATATGTTCCTTCACAAGAGATAGTTGTTCAACGTTCATAAAAATGTAGTAGCCTGACCATATTGATTCTTAATTGCCCATGTTATTATCAGCTGTAATGCTTATAATCATATCTTATTGCAGGAATAACCCCGAATGAACAAGAGGGCACACTGGCAGATTGAAGAGAATTTTAGAAGTTAGCAATCTTATAAGTAACCAATTATTGAAAAAATCGTCCCAACTGAAGAGGATATGGGTACAATCAGAATAGGTGCTAGAACCTGGAGGAGTTTAAATACCTAACTACGGTATTGAAATAGCGGCAGTTTTAATCAAACTGTGAGTAGCACCATTTATATGATTTAATTTTGGTTTATTACCCGATGATGATTCAATCAAAATATACAGATTGCAAGATTGTTCAGGTTGCAAGACTTAGGTCCAAGAAATCATTGTTAAAACATTCAAACTTGATAGCCTCAGTGATGATAACAGATGACTGATCGCAGGACCATGATGGATTGTGTCATTTATCTGAGAGGTTATTTTTTTGAATCGTAAACTCGACTAAAATTTCGCCCTTTAATCTGATCCACATTACTTATTAAACAAAAATGAAATTTTTATAGAATTTATATTTATAATTTAATTATTATCAAAACATCAAGACCCCTAAAAAAATATAATGATCCCTATGTTTCTGAGATGTTGCTTATCCTACATCAGTAGATGATAGTTGCTCCGGTAGCAGCGATTTCCGGACTAAGCATGTCGCATTAAGGAGTTGTAAGACTTGGGCCTAAAATATCATTCTTAAAACTTTCAAACGTGATAGCCTCAGTGATGATAAAATATGACTGATTGCAGGAATATGATGCTGTAAGTCATTATTTTGAGAGGTGATTATTTTTTATTTGTAAACTCGACTTAAATTTTGATTTTTGTAGGAACGAATATGTTCCTTCACAAGAAATAGTTGTTCAACGTTCATAAAAATGTAGTAGCCTGACCATATTGATTCTTAATTGCCCATGTTATTATCAGCTGTAATGCTTATAATCATATCTTATTGCAGGAATAACCCCGAATGAACAAGAGGGCACACTGGCAGATTGAAGAGAATTTTAGAAGTTAGCAATCTTATAAGTAACCAATTATTGAAAAAGTCGTCCCAACTGAAGAGGATATGGGTACAATCAGAATAGGTGCTAGAACCTGGAGGAGTTTAAATACCTAACTACGGTATTGAAATAGCGGCAGTTTTAATCAAACTGTGAGTAGCACCATTTATACGATTTAATTTTGGTTTATTACCCGATGATGATTCAATCAAAATATACAGATTGCAAGATTGTTCAGGTTGCAAGACTTAGGTCCAAGAAATCATTGTTAAAACATTCAAACTTGATAGCCTCAGTGATGATAACAGATGACTGATCGCAGGACCATGATGGATTGTGTCATTTATCTGAGAGGTTATTTTTTTGAATCGTAAACTCGACTAAAATTTCGCCCTTTAATCTGATCCACATTACTTATCAAACAAAAATGAAATTTTTATAGAATTTATATTTATAATTTAATTACTATCAAAACATCAAGACCCCTAAAAAAATATAATGATCTCTATGTTTCTGAGATGTTGCTTATCCTACATCAGTAGATGATAGTTGCTCCGGTAGCAGCGATTTCCGGACTAAGCATGTCGCATTAAGGATTTGTAAGACTTGGGCCTAAAATATCATTCTTAAAACTTTCAAACGTGATAGCCTCAGTGATGATAAAGTATGACTGATTGCAGGACTATGATGCTGTAAGTCATTATTTTGAAAGGTGTTTATTTTTTATTTGTAAACTCGACTTAAATTTTGATTTCTGTAGGGACGAATATGTTCCTTCACAAGAAATAGTTGTTCAACGTTCATAAAAATGTAGTAGCCTGACCATATTGATTCTTAATTGCCCATGTTATTATCAGCTGTAATGCTTATAATCATATCTTATTGCAGGAATAACCCCGAATGAACAAGAGGGCACACTGGCAGATTGAAGAGAATTTTAGAAGTTAGCAATCTATTAAGTAACCAATTATTGAAAAAATCGTCCCAACTGAAGAGGATATGGGTACAATCAGAATAGGTGCTAGAACCTGGAGGAGTTTAAATACCTAACTACGGTATTGAAATAGCGGCAGTTTTAATCAAACTGTGAGTAGCACCATTTATACGATTTAATTTTGGTTTATTACCCGATGATGATTCAATCAAAATATACAGATTGCAAGATTGTTCAGGTTGCAAGACTTAGGTCCAAGAAATCATTGTTAAAACATTCAAACTTGATAGCCTCAGTGATGATAACAGATGACTGATCGCAGGACCATGATGGATTGTGTCATTTATCTGAGAGGTTATTTTTTTGAATCGTAAACTCGACTAAAATTTCGCCCTTTAATCTGATCCACATTACTTATCAAACAAAAATGAAATTTTTATAGAATTTATATTTATAATTTAATTACTATCAAAACATCAAGACCCCTAAAAAAATATAATGATCTCTATGTTTCTGAGATGTTGCTTATCCTACATCAGTAGATGATAGTTGCTCCGGTAGCAGCGATTTCCGGACTAAGCATGTCGCATTAAGGATTTGTAAGACTTGGGCCTAAAATATCATTCTTAAAACTTTCAAACGTGATAGCCTCAGTGATGATAAAGTATGACTGATTGCAGGACTATGATGCTGTAAGTCATTATTTTGAAAGGTGTTTATTTTTTATTTGTAAACTCGACTTAAATTTTGATTTCTGTAGGGACGAATATGTTCCTTCACAAGAAATAGTTGTTCAACGTTCATAAAAATGTAGTAGCCTGACCATATTGATTCTTAATTGCCCATGTTATTATCAGCTGTAATGCTTATAATCATATCTTATTGCAGGAATAACCCCGAATGAACAAGAGGGCACACTGGCAGATTGAAGAGAATTTTAGAAGTTAGCAATCTATTAAGTAACCAATTATTGAAAAAATCGTCCCAACTGAAGAGGATATGGGTACAATCAGAATAGGTGCTAGAACCTGGAGGAGTTTAAATACCTAACTACGGTATTGAAATAGCGGCAGTTTTAATCAAACTGTGAGTAGCACCATTTATACGATTTAATTTTGGTTTATTACCCGATGATGATTCAATCAAAATATACAGATTGCAAGATTGTTCAGGTTGCAAGACTTAGGTCCAAGAAATCATTGTTAAAACATTCAAACTTGATAGCCTCAGTGATGATAACAGATGACTGATCGCAGGACCATGATGGATTGTGTCATTTATCTGAGAGGTTATTTTTTTGAATCGTAAACTCGACTAAAATTTCGCCCTTTAATCTGATCCACATTACTTATCAAACAAAAATGAAATTTTTATAGAATTTATATTTATAATTTAATTACTATCAAAACATCAAGACCCCTAAAAAAATATAATGATCTCTATGTTTCTGAGATGTTGCTTATCCTACATCAGTAGATGATAGTTGCTCCGGTAGCAGCGATTTCCGGACTAAGCATGTCGCATTAAGGATTTGTAAGACTTGGGCCTAAAATATCATTCTTAAAACTTTCAAACGTGATAGCCTCAGTGATGATAAAGTATGACTGATTGCAGGACTATGATGCTGTAAGTCATTATTTTGAAAGGTGTTTATTTTTTATTTGTAAACTCGACTTAAATTTTGATTTCTGTAGGGACGAATATGTTCCTTCACAAGAAATAGTTGTTCAACGTTCATAAAAATGTAGTAGCCTGACCATATTGATTCTTAATTGCCCATGTTATTATCAGCTGTAATGCTTATAATCATATCTTATTGCAGGAATAACCCCGAATGAACAAGAGGGCACACTGGCAGATTGAAGAGAATTTTAGAAGTTAGCAATCTATTAAGTAACCAATTATTGAAAAAATCGTCCCAACTGAAGAGGATATGGGTACAATCAGAATAGGTGCTAGAACCTGGAGGAGTTTAAATACCTAACTACGGTATTGAAATAGCGGCAGTTTTAATCAAACTGTGAGTAGCACCATTTATACGATTTAATTTTGGTTTATTACCCGATGATGATTCAATCAAAATATACAGATTGCAAGATTGTTCAGGTTGCAAGACTTAGGTCCAAGAAATCATTGTTAAAACATTCAAACTTGATAGCCTCAGTGATGATAACAGATGACTGATCGCAGGACCATGATGGATTGTGTCATTTATCTGAGAGGTTATTTTTTTGAATCGTAAACTCGACTAAAATTTCGCCCTTTAATCTGATCCACATTACTTATCAAACAAAAATGAAATTTTTATAGAATTTATATTTATAATTTAATTACTATCAAAACATCAAGACCCCTAAAAAAATATAATGATCTCTATGTTTCTGAGATGTTGCTTATCCTACATCAGTAGATGATAGTTGCTCCGGTAGCAGCGATTTCCGGACTAAGCATGTCGCATTAAGGATTTGTAAGACTTGGGCCTAAAATATCATTCTTAAAACTTTCAAACGTGATAGCCTCAGTGATGATAAAGTATGACTGATTGCAGGACTATGATGCTGTAAGTCATTATTTTGAAAGGTGTTTATTTTTTATTTGTAAACTCGACTTAAATTTTGATTTCTGTAGGGACGAATATGTTCCTTCACAAGAAATAGTTGTTCAACGTTCATAAAAATGTAGTAGCCTGACCATATTGATTCTTAATTGCCCATGTTATTATCAGCTGTAATGCTTATAATCATATCTTATTGCAGGAATAACCCCGAATGAACAAGAGGGCACACTGGCAGATTGAAGAGAATTTTAGAAGTTAGCAATCTATTAAGTAACCAATTATTGAAAAAATCGTCCCAACTGAAGAGGATATGGGTACAATCAGAATAGGTGCTAGAACCTGGAGGAGTTTAAATACCTAACTACGGTATTGAAATAGCGGCAGTTTTAATCAAACTGTGAGTAGCACCATTTATACGATTTAATTTTGGTTTATTACCCGATGATGATTCAATCAAAATATACAGATTGCAAGATTGTTCAGGTTGCAAGACTTAGGTCCAAGAAATCATTGTTAAAACATTCAAACTTGATAGCCTCAGTGATGATAACAGATGACTGATCGCAGGACCATGATGGATTGTGTCATTTATCTGAGAGGTTATTTTTTTGAATCGTAAACTCTAAAATTTCGCCCTTTAATCTGATCCACATTACTTATCAAACAAAAATGAAATTTTTATAGAATTTATATTCATAATTTAATTACTATCAAAACATCAAGACCCCTAATAAAATATAATGATCTCTATGTTTCTGAGATGTTGCTTATCCTACATCAGTAGATGATAGTTGCTCCGGTAGCAGCGATTTCCGGACTAAGCATGTCGCATTAAGGATTTGTAAGACTTGGGCCTAAAATATCATTCTTAAAACTTTCAAACGTGATAGCCTCAGTGATGATAAAGTATGACTGATTGCAGGACTATGATGCTGTAAGTCATTATTTTGAAAGGTGTTTATTTTTTATTTGTAAACTCGACTTAAATTTTGATTTCTGTAGGGACGAATATGTTCCTTCACAAGAAATAGTTGTTCAACGTTCATAAAAATGTAGTAGCCTGACCATATTGATTCTTAATTGCCCATGTTATTATCAGCTGTAATGCTTATAATCATATCTTATTGCAGGAATAACCCCGAATGAACAAGAGGGCACACTGGCAGATTGAAGAGAATTTTAGAAGTTAGCAATCTTATAAGTAACCAATTATTGAAAAAGTCGTCCCAACTGAAGAGGATATGGGTACAATCAGAATAGGTGCTAGAACCTGGAGGAGTTTAAATACCTAACTACGGTATTGAAATAGCGGCAGTTTTAATCAAACTGTGAGTAGCACCATTTATACGATTTAATTTTGGTTTATTACCCGATGATGATTCAATCAAAATATACAGATTGCAAGATTGTTCAGGTTGCAAGACTTAGGTCCAAGAAATCATTGTTAAAACATTCAAACTTGATAGCCTCAGTGATGATAACAGATGACTGATCGCAGGACCATGATGGATTGTGTCATTTATCTGAGAGGTTATTTTTTTGAATCGTAAACTCGACTAAAATTTCGCCCTTTAATCTGATCCACATTACTTATCAAACAAAAATGAAATTTTTATAGAATTTATATTTATAATTTAATTACTATCAAAACATCAAGACCCCTAAAAAAATATAATGATCTCTATGTTTCTGAGATGTTGCTTATCCTACATCAGTAGATGATAGTTGCTCCGGTAGCAGCGATTTCCGGACTAAGCATGTCGCATTAAGGATTTGTAAGACTTGGGCCTAAAATATCATTCTTAAAACTTTCAAACGTGATAGCCTCAGTGATGATAAAGTATGACTGATTGCAGGACTATGATGCTGTAAGTCATTATTTTGAAAGGTGTTTATTTTTTATTTGTAAACTCGACTTAAATTTTGATTTCTGTAGGGACGAATATGTTCCTTCACAAGAAATAGTTGTTCAACGTTCATAAAAATGTAGTAGCCTGACCATATTGATTCTTAATTGCCCATGTTATTATCAGCTGTAATGCTTATAATCATATCTTATTGCAGGAATAACCCCGAATGAACAAGAGGGCACACTGGCAGATTGAAGAGAATTTTAGAAGTTAGCAATCTATTAAGTAACCAATTATTGAAAAAATCGTCCCAACTGAAGAGGATATGGGTACAATCAGAATAGGTGCTAGAACCTGGAGGAGTTTAAATACCTAACTACGGTATTGAAATAGCGGCAGTTTTAATCAAACTGTGAGTAGCACCATTTATACGATTTAATTTTGGTTTATTACCCGATGATGATTCAATCAAAATATACAGATTGCAAGATTGTTCAGGTTGCAAGACTTAGGTCCAAGAAATCATTGTTAAAACATTCAAACTTGATAGCCTCAGTGATGATAACAGATGACTGATCGCAGGACCATGATGGATTGTGTCATTTATCTGAGAGGTTATTTTTTTGAATCGTAAACTCGACTAAAATTTCGCCCTTTAATCTGATCCACATTACTTATCAAACAAAAATGAAATTTTTATAGAATTTATATTTATAATTTAATTACTATCAAAACATCAAGACCCCTAAAAAAATATAATGATCTCTATGTTTCTGAGATGTTGCTTATCCTACATCAGTAGATGATAGTTGCTCCGGTAGCAGCGATTTCCGGACTAAGCATGTCGCATTAAGGATTTGTAAGACTTGGGCCTAAAATATCATTCTTAAAACTTTCAAACGTGATAGCCTCAGTGATGATAAAGTATGACTGATTGCAGGACTATGATGCTGTAAGTCATTATTTTGAAAGGTGTTTATTTTTTATTTGTAAACTCGACTTAAATTTTGATTTCTGTAGGGACGAATATGTTCCTTCACAAGAAATAGTTGTTCAACGTTCATAAAAATGTAGTAGCCTGACCATATTGATTCTTAATTGCCCATGTTATTATCAGCTGTAATGCTTATAATCATATCTTATTGCAGGAATAACCCCGAATGAACAAGAGGGCACACTGGCAGATTGAAGAGAATTTTAGAAGTTAGCAATCTATTAAGTAACCAATTATTGAAAAAATCGTCCCAACTGAAGAGGATATGGGTACAATCAGAATAGGTGCTAGAACCTGGAGGAGTTTAAATACCTAACTACGGTATTGAAATAGCGGCAGTTTTAATCAAACTGTGAGTAGCACCATTTATACGATTTAATTTTGGTTTATTACCCGATGATGATTCAATCAAAATATACAGATTGCAAGATTGTTCAGGTTGCAAGACTTAGGTCCAAGAAATCATTGTTAAAACATTCAAACTTGATAGCCTCAGTGATGATAACAGATGACTGATCGCAGGACCATGATGGATTGTGTCATTTATCTGAGAGGTTATTTTTTTGAATCGTAAACTCTAAAATTTCGCCCTTTAATCTGATCCACATTACTTATCAAACAAAAATGAAATTTTTATAGAATTTATATTCATAATTTAATTACTATCAAAACATCAAGACCCCTAATAAAATATAATGATCTCTATGTTTCTGAGATGTTGCTTATCCTACATCAGTAGATGATAGTTGCTCCGGTAGCAGCGATTTCCGGACTAAGCATGTCGCATTAAGGATTTGTAAGACTTGGGCCTAAAATATCATTCTTAAAACTTTCAAACGTGATAGCCTCAGTGATGATAAAGTATGACTGATTGCAGGACTATGATGCTGTAAGTCATTATTTTGAAAGGTGTTTATTTTTTATTTGTAAACTCGACTTAAATTTTGATTTCTGTAGGGACGAATATGTTCCTTCACAAGAAATAGTTGTTCAACGTTCATAAAAATGTAGTAGCCTGACCATATTGATTCTTAATTGCCCATGTTATTATCAGCTGTAATGCTTATAATCATATCTTATTGCAGGAATAACCCCGAATGAACAAGAGGGCACACTGGCAGATTGAAGAGAATTTTAGAAGTTAGCAATCTTATAAGTAACCAATTATTGAAGAAATCGTCCCAACTGAAGAGGATATGGGTACAATCAGAATAGGTGCTAGAACCTGGAGGAGTTTAAATACCTAACTACGGTATTGAAATAGCGGCAGTTTTAATCAAACTGTGAGTAGCACCATTTATACGATTTAATTTTGGTTTATTACCCGATGATGATTCAATCAAAATATACAGATTGCAAGATTGTTCAGGTTGCAAGACTTAGGTCCAAGAAATCATTGTTAAAACATTCAAACTTGATAGCCTCAGTGATGATAACAGATGACTGATCGCAGGACCATGATGGATTGTGTCATTTATCTGAGAGGTTATTTTTTTGAATCGTAAACTCTAAAATTTCGCCCTTTAATCTGATCCACATTACTTATCAAACAAAAATGAAATTTTTATAGAATTTATATTCATAATTTAATTACTATCAAAACATCAAGACCCCTAATAAAATATAATGATCTCTATGTTTCTGATATGTTGCTTATCCTACATCAGTAGATGATAGTTGCTCCGGTAGCAGCGATTTCCGGACTAAGCATGTCGCATTAAGGAGTTGTAAGACTTGGGCCTAAAATATCATTCTTAAAATTTTCAAACGTGATAGCCTCAGTGATGATAAAATATGACTGATTGCAGGACTATGATGCTGTAAGACATTATTTTGAGAGGTGAATATTTTTTGATTTGTAAACTCGACTTAAATTTTGATTTCTGTAGGAACGAATATGTTCCTTCACAAGAAATAGTTGTTCAACGTTCATAAAAATGTAGTAGCCTGACCATATTGATTCTTAATTGCCCATGTTATTATCAGCTGTAATGCTTATAATCATATCTTATTGCAGGAATAACCCCGAATGAACAAGAGGGCACACTGGCAGATTGAAGAGAATTTTAGAAGTTAGCAATCTTATAAGTAACCAATTATTGAAAAAATCGTCCCAACTTAAGAGGATATGGGTACAATCAGAATAGGTGCTAGAACCTGGAGGAGTTTAAATACCTAACTACGGTATTGAAATAGCGGCAGTTTTAATCAAACTGTGAGTAGCACCATTTATACGATTTAATTTTGGTTTATTACCCGATGATGATTCAATCAAAATATACAGATTGCAAGATTGTTCAGGTTGCAAGACTTAGGTCCAAGAAATCATTGTTAAAACATTCAAACTTGATAGCCTCAGTGATGATAACAGATGACTGATCGCAGGACCATGATGGATTGTGTCATTTATCTGAGAGGTTATTTTTTTGAATCGTAAACTCGACTAAAATTTCGCCCTTTAATCTGATCCACATTACTTATCAAACAAAAATGAAATTTTTATAGAATTTATATTCATAATTTAATTACTATCAAAACATCAAGACCCCTAATAAAATATAATGATCTCTATGTTTCTGAGATGTTGCTTATCCTACATCAGTAGATGATAGTTGCTCCGGTAGCAGCGATTTCCGGACTAAGCATGTCGCATTAAGGAGTTGTAAGACTTGGGCCTAAAATATCATTCTTAAAACTTTCAAACGTGATAGCCTCAGTGATGATAAAATATGACTGATTGCAGGAATATGATGCTGTAAGTCATTATTTTGAGAGGTGATTATTTTTTATTTGTAAACTCGACTTAAATTTTGATTTCTGTAGGGACGAATATGTTCCTTCACAAGAAATACTTGTTCAACGTTCATAAAAATGTAGTAGCCTGACCATATTGATTCTTAATTGCCCATGTTATTATCAGCTGTAATGCTTATAATCATATCTTATTGCAGGAATAACCCCGAATGAACAAGAGGGCACACTGGCAGATTGAAGAGAATTTTAGAAGTTAGCAATCTTATAAGTAACCAATTATTGAAAAAATCGTCCCAACTGAAGAGGATATGGGTACAATCAGAATAGGTGCTAGAACCTGGAGGAGTTTAAATACCTAACTACGGTATTGAAATAGCGGCAGTTTTAATCAAACTGTGAGTAGCACCATTTATACGATTTAATTTTGGTTTATTACCCGATGATGATTCAATCAAAATATACAGATTGCAAGATTGTTCAGGTTGCAAGACTTAGGTCCAAGAAATCATTGTTAAAACATTCAAACTTGATAGCCTCAGTGATGATAACAGATGACTGATCGCAGGACCATGATGGATTGTGTCATTTATCTGAGAGGTTATTTTTTTGAATCGTAAACTCGACTAAAATTTCGCCCTTTAATCTGATCCACATTACTTATCAAACAAAAATGAAATTTTTATAGAATTTATATTTATAATTTAATTACTATCAAAACATCAAGACCCCTAAAAAAATATAATGATCTCTATGTTTCTGAGATGTTGCTTATCCTACATCAGTAGATGATAGTTGCTCCGGTAGCAGCGATTTCCGGACTAAGCATGTCGCATTAAGGATTTGTAAGACTTGGGCCTAAAATATCATTCTTAAAACTTTCAAACGTGATAGCCTCAGTGATGATAAAGTATGACTGATTGCAGGACTATGATGCTGTAAGTCATTATTATGTGAGGTGTTTATTTTTTATTTGTAAACTCGACTTAAATTTTGATTTCTGTAGGGACGAATATGTTCCTTCACAAGAAATAGTTGTTCAACGTTCATAAAAATGTAGTAGCCTGACCATATTGATTCTTAATTGCCCATGTTATTATCAGCTGTAATGCTTATAATCATATCTTATTGCAGGAATAACCCCGAATGAACAAGAGAGCACACTGGCAGATTGAAGAGAATTTTAGAAGTTAGCAATCTTATTAGTAACCAATTATTGAAAAAATCGTCCCAACTGAAGAGGATATTGGTACAATCAGAATAGGTGCTAGAACCTGGAGGAGTTTAAATACCTAACTACGGTATTGAAATAGCGGCAGTTTTAATCAAACTGTGAGTAGCACCATTTATACGATTTAATTTTGGTTTATTACCCGATGATGATTCAATCAAAATATACAGATTGCAAGATTGTTCAGGTTGCAAGACTTAGGTCCAAGAAATCATTGTTAAAACATTCAAACTTGATAGCCTCAGTGATGATAACAGATGACTGATCGCAGGACCATGATGGATTGTGTCATTTATCTGAGAGGTTATTTTTTTGAATCGTAAACTCTAAAATTTCGCCCTTTAATCTGATCCACATTACTTATCAAACAAAAATGAAATTTTTATAGAATTTATATTCATAATTTAATTACTATCAAAACATCAAGACCCCTAATAAAATATAATGATCTCTATGTTTCTGATATGTTGCTTATCCTACATCAGTAGATGATAGTTGCTCCGGTAGCAGCGATTTCCGGACTAAGCATGTCGCATTAAGGAGTTGGAAGACTTGGGCCTAAAATATCATTCTTAAAATTTTCAAACGTGATAGCCTCAGTGATGATAAAATATGACTGATTGCAGGACTATGATGCTGTAAGACATTATTTTGAGAGGTGAATATTTTTTGATTTGTAAACTCGACTTAAATTTTGATTTCTGTAGGAACGAATATGTTCCTTCACAAGAAATAGTTGTTCAACGTTCATAAAAATGTAGTAGCCTGACCATATTGATTCTTAATTGCCCATGTTATTATTAGCTGCAATGCTTATAATCATATCTTATTGCAGGAATAACCCCGAATGAACAAGAGGGCACACTGGCAGATTGAAGAGAATTTTAGAAGTTAGCAATCTTATAAGTAACCAATTATTGAAAAAATCGTCCCAACTTAAGAGGATATGGGTACAATCAGAATAGGTGCTAGAACCTGGAGGAGTTTAAATACCTAACTACGGTATTGAAATAGCGGCAGTTTTAATCAAACTGTGAGTAGCACCATTTATACGATTTAATTTTGGTTTATTACCCGATGATGATTCAATCAAAATATACAGATTGCAAGATTGTTCAGGTTGCAAGACTTAGGTCCAAGAAATCATTGTTAAAACATTCAAACTTGATAGCCTCAGTGATGATAACAGATGACTGATCGCAGGACCATGATGGATTGTGTCATTTATCTGAGAGGTTATTTTTTTGAATCGTAAACTCGACTAAAATTTCGCCCTTTAATCTGATCCACATTACTTATCAAACAAAAATGAAATTTTTATAGAATTTATATTTATAATTTAATTACTATCAAAACATCAAGACCCCTAAAAAAATATAATGATCTCTATGTTTCTGAGATGTTGCTTATCCTACATCAGTAGATGATAGTTGCTCCGGTAGCAGCGATTTCCGGACTAAGCATGTCGCATTAAGGATTTGTAAGACTTGGGCCTAAAATATCATTCTTAAAACTTTCAAACGTGATAGCCTCAGTGATGATAAAGTATGACTGATTGCAGGACTATGATGCTGTAAGTCATTATTATGTGAGGTGTTTATTTTTTATTTGTAAACTCGACTTAAATTTTGATTTCTGTAGGGACGAATATGTTCCTTCACAAGAAATAGTTGTTCAACGTTCATAAAAATGTAGTAGCCTGACCATATTGATTCTTAATTGCCCATGTTATTATCAGCTGTAATGCTTATAATCATATCTTATTGCAGGAATAACCCCGAATGAACAAGAGAGCACACTGGCAGATTGAAGAGAATTTTAGAAGTTAGCAATCTTATTAGTAACCAATTATTGAAAAAATCGTCCCAACTGAAGAGGATATTGGTACAATCAGAATAGGTGCTAGAACCTGGAGGAGTTTAAATACCTAACTACGGTATTGAAATAGCGGCAGTTTTAATCAAACTGTGAGTAGCACCATTTATACGATTTAATTTTGGTTTATTACCCGATGATGATTCAATCAAAATATACAGATTGCAAGATTGTTCAGGTTGCAAGACTTAGGTCCAAGAAATCATTGTTAAAACATTCAAACTTGATAGCCTCAGTGATGATAACAGATGACTGATCGCAGGACCATGATGGATTGTGTCATTTATCTGAGAGGTTATTTTTTTGAATCGTAAACTCTAAAATTTCGCCCTTTAATCTGATCCACATTACTTATCAAACAAAAATGAAATTTTTATAGAATTTATATTCATAATTTAATTACTATCAAAACATCAAGACCCCTAATAAAATATAATGATCTCTATGTTTCTGATATGTTGCTTATCCTACATCAGTAGATGATAGTTGCTCCGGTAGCAGCGATTTCCGGACTAAGCATGTCGCATTAAGGAGTTGTAAGACTTGGGCCTAAAATATCATTCTTAAAATTTTCAAACGTGATAGCCTCAGTGATGATAAAATATGACTGATTGCAGGACTATGATGCTGTAAGACATTATTTTGAGAGGTGAATATTTTTTGATTTGTAAACTCGACTTAAATTTTGATTTCTGTAGGAACGAATATGTTCCTTCACAAGAAATAGTTGTTCAACGTTCATAAAAATGTAGTAGCCTGACCATATTGATTCTTAATTGCCCATGTTATTATCAGCTGTAATGCTTATAATCATATCTTATTGCAGGAATAACCCCGAATGAACAAGAGGGCACACTGGCAGATTGAAGAGAATTTTAGAAGTTAGCAATCTTATAAGTAACCAATTATTGAAAAAATCGTCCCAACTTAAGAGGATATGGGTACAATCAGAATAGGTGCTAGAACCTGGAGGAGTTTAAATACCTAACTACGGTATTGAAATAGCGGCAGTTTTAATCAAACTGTGAGTAGCACCATTTATACGATTTAATTTTGGTTTATTACCCGATGATGATTCAATCAAAATATACAGATTGCAAGATTGTTCAGGTTGCAAGACTTAGGTCCAAGAAATCATTGTTAAAACATTCAAACTTGATAGCCTCAGTGATGATAACAGATGACTGATCGCAGGACCATGATGGATTGTGTCATTTATCTGAGAGGTTATTTTTTTTGAATCGTAAACTCGACTAAAATTTCGCCCTTTAATCTAATCCACATTACTTATCAAACAAAAATGAAATTTTTATAGAATTTATATTCATAATTTAATTACTATCAAAACATCAAGACCCCTAATAAAATATAATGATCTCTATGTTTCTGAGATGTTGCTTATCCTACATCAGTAGATGATAGTTGCTCCGGTAGCAGCGATTTCCGGACTAAGCATGTCGCATTAAGGAGTTGTAAGACTTGGGCCTAAAATATCATTCTTAAAACTTTCAAACGTGATAGCCTCAGTGATGATAAAATATGACTGATTGCAGGACTATGATGCTGTAAGTCATTATTTTGAGAGGTGTTTATTTTTTATTTGTAAACTCGACTTAAATTTTGATTTCTGTAGGGACGAATATGTTCCTTCACAAGAAATAGTTGTTCAACGTTCATAAAAATGTAGTAGCCTGACCATATTGATTCTTAATTGCCCATGTTATTATCAGCTGTAATGCTTATAATCATATCTTATTGCAGGAATAACCCCGAATGAACAAGAGGGCACACTGGCAGATTGAAGAGAATTTTAGAAGTTAGCAATCTTATAAGTAACCAATTATTGAAAAAATCGTCCCAACTGAAGAGGATATGGGTACAATCAGAATAGGTGCTAGAACCTGGAGGAGTTTAAATACCTAACTACGGTATTGAAATAGCGGCAGTTTTAATCAAACTGTGAGTAGCACCATTTATACGATTTAATTTTGGTTTATTACCCGATGATGATTCAATCAAAATATACAGATTGCAAGATTGTTCAGGTTGCAAGACTTAGGTCCAAGAAATCATTGTTAAAACATTCAAACTTGATAGCCTCAGTGATGATAACAGATGACTGATCGCAGGACCATGATGGATTGTGTCATTTATCTGAGAGGTTATTTTTTTGAATCGTAAACTCGACTAAAATTTCGCCCTTTAATCTGATCCACATTACTTATCAAACAAAAATGAAATTTTTATAGAATTTATATTTATAATTTAATTACTATCAAAACATCAAGACCCCTAAAAAAATATAATGATCTCTATGTTTCTGAGATGTTGCTTATCCTACATCAGTAGATGATAGTTGCTCCGGTAGCAGCGATTTCCGGACTAAGCATGTCGCATTAAGGATTTGTAAGACTTGGGCCTAAAATATCATTCTTAAAACTTTCAAACGTGATAGCCTCAGTGATGATAAAGTATGACTGATTGCAGGACTATGATGCTGTAAGTCATTATTATGTGAGGTGTTTATTTTTTATTTGTAAACTCGACTTAAATTTTGATTTCTGTAGGGACGAATATGTTCCTTCACAAGAAATAGTTGTTCAACGTTCATAAAAATGTAGTAGCCTGACCATATTGATTCTTAATTGCCCATGTTATTATCAGCTGTAATGCTTATAATCATATCTTATTGCAGGAATAACCCCGAATGAACAAGAGAGCACACTGGCAGATTGAAGAGAATTTTAGAAGTTAGCAATCTTATTAGTAACCAATTATTGAAAAAATCGTCCCAACTGAAGAGGATATTGGTACAATCAGAATAGGTGCTAGAACCTGGAGGAGTTTAAATACCTAACTACGGTATTGAAATAGCGGCAGTTTTAATCAAACTGTGAGTAGCACCATTTATACGATTTAATTTTGGTTTATTACCCGATGATGATTCAATCAAAATATACAGATTGCAAGATTGTTCAGGTTGCAAGACTTAGGTCCAAGAAATCATTGTTAAAACATTCAAACTTGATAGCCTCAGTGATGATAACAGATGACTGATCGCAGGACCATGATGGATTGTGTCATTTATCTGAGAGGTTATTTTTTTGAATCGTAAACTCGACTAAAATTTCGCCCTTTAATCTGATCCACATTACTTATCAAACAAAAAAAAAACCCATAGTAATTAGTTAATGAAAATTAACGAGTGCGAGAGCTAACTGGAGCGAGGGGACAACTAGTTGGCGACGGTGGTGGTTCCTGGTGGCGTCGGGGAAAACCCTCCCCCCCGCCCTTATTTATAGTCTTACCTAATAAAGATTTTTGGACTAATTACCTATGCGAGAGGTAACTAGTCGCGAAAAAAAAGCCGTATTAATTACGGTTTTAGAATTTTAGTTCGCGAGAACTGACAAGAGATCGCATTGAAAACGTTGGTCGCGGTAGCCAGTAGGGGGGGGGGTAAAACCCCACCCGCCCTCCCCCGCCGCTTCACCACATAATAAGGACTTTTTGAATATTTACCTTTGCGAGAGGTAATTAGCTAGGGAAAAAAAACCCATAGTAATTAGTTAATGAAAATTAACGAGTGCGAGAGCTAACTGGAGCGAGGGGACAACTAGTTGGCGACGGTGGTGGTTCCTGGTGGCGTCGGGGAAAACCCTCTCCCCCGCCCTTATTTATAGTCTTACCTAATAAAGATTTTTGGACTAATTACCTATGCGAGAGGTAACTAGTCGCGAAAAAAAAAAGCCGTATTAATTACGGTTTTTAAAATTTTAGTTCGCGAGAACTGACAAGAGATCGCATTGAAAACGTTGGTCGCGGTAGCCAGGAGGGGGGGGGGGGTAATTGTATTGAGGAATATATTCTGAAAAGGTCTAACCAGGTGTTGGTAAACTGGGTTTGGTGGGTTGGTAGGGTACTAAGAAAAGGTCAAGTGAATGGATGAGGTCTGTAAGGTAAGATCTGTCAGGAGAATCGAAGAGAACGTTTGTGTTAAAGTCACCGGCGATAATTACGTTACTGTATAGCGGGGACATTTATTACGGAATTATAATAAATATAATATAATATAATAAATTAAACGGAATTACGGGACATGGGTAAAGCGGGAAGATTCAAAGGTAGGATCAAATTGGACATGCGGAGGACGGTAAACGTAAAGGAGGGAAAAGGCATCAGAGGAAATTTTAGCGAAGAGGTATTCTAGATGAGGACTTTCAGAGGAAGGGGACTCTAGAAGGATTTTTACCCTCAGACTATCATGAACGTAAAGACCAACACCTCCTCCAGTTCGGTCCTCACAATCACGACGAATGAGAGAGTAGTTTGGGATGGATATAGAAGAGGATGGGACATTTGGTTTAAGCCAGGTTTCCGAGACGGCAATGATGTGATAGAAATTATGGAGGAAGTGGTCTAGGAACTCATCAGAATGTGCTGGAAGGGATTGGGCATTAACGTGACAGGATAGAAGGATATTACTTAAATGAAAGAGTTACTGGGATTCATCTGAGAATGGTGTAGGTATGTAGGTGTTGAAGTGAAAAGGTACAGTAATAGATAAAACGACATAAAACAAACTAATTCATTGCCGTAAAATAGTAAATAAAAAATACATAGAGATTCAGGCCTGCAGTAATTACAGTTATAGAATGAAAAATTCTAAATCGGAAATAATCAAAAGAAACATATATGAATATAAAAGAAAATAAATCCTGAGTTTTAAAAATTTCGAAGAAAAAAATAACATAAATGTAAATTTGAGGTAATGACTGCCCCTATATCAGCTGAAGGCCTCGATTTACTCCTTATTAATTATGATGACCGGACAGCCGTCGTCTCTTCTGCACCGAACCCTTCCACCGGCCAAGACGTACTTCAGCTTTCCGGCTGCTTTCCTTTGCCTCGCCAGCCAATACAGGTGCCTATTTCCTGATCTCATCGCCTTGCTCAAGTATACCCTCTCGTCGTTCTCCCATCCAAGGTTTTGACGTTTAAATCTCCCCCCAATTATTTGACTGAAGACGGCCCTAGAGGTCGAAACGTTTGTAATATAGAAAATAAAATTATAGAATTAGTAAAGACTAAGATCCAAATTATTTTTTTCTTATAACTAGGAAGTCTCTAACCTCTTTTTAAACAAACCAACCCCCAAAAATCGATATCATATTTAGAATCAACCCTAATTAACCTATGAGACCACCCGAAATCGCTTGAGTTTTGATAAATCGATAAGAGAAATTGAATTAAATTAGTTTTTTGTGAAATTTCTGTGGGAGGAGAACCTCATCATCCCCATATTCAAAACAGGGGACCAGACACAGTGCGAAAATTATAGACCAATCTGTCTCTCCTCGGTGGTATATAAAGTCTACACCAGAATACTGGAGCAGAGACTTAGGAAATACGTAGACGATGATATGGAGGAACAGCAAGCTGCCTTCAGGCCTCCTAGGCAAACGGACCATATATTCTTACTCAGAATGGTACTGGAGAAAGCATGGGATAGAGGCCGAAACATATATCTTGCTTTCGTAGATATAAAAGCAGCCTTTGACTCCGTACCCCGACAGGAAATCTGGAAGGCCCTACAGGTTAAGCGAGTTCCGCTTAATCTGATTAGTGCCATCAAGTCTGCGTGCCAGGACCCGAAGGGTATAGTCAGACTGAATGGTGCCAAGTCTCAACCTTTCCGGTTTTATAAAGGCGTGAAACAGGGAGATAGTCTCAGCCCTCTCCTCTTTAATGTAGGAATTGATGAGGCTCTGAAGGTGTGTAAGAGAAGGACCCCTCGAGCCACTATCGGATACTGGAACCTGATGTCAGTGCTGGTTCAATGCCTCGTTTATGTGGACGACATAGTTCTGATATCCGATAGTCAGGAAAGCCTACAGATTGCAGTGGAGGAGTGGTTTGAGGAGCTTAAGCTAAGAGGTCTCGCCATAAATCCGGTTAAGAGTAAAGTTATGCAAGTAGGCAGGGAAGAGACCGAGCTCAGAATAGTGTGTGATGGTCAAAACTTGAGCAGGTGGACAAGTACACATACCTGGGCACCATCTTCAGCACAGATGCTAGAATCGAGCATAAGGTACTCAACCGAGTAAAGAAGGCCAATCAAGCACTGTTCCAAATATCTAATACTCTGGTGGGAAAGCAGGAAATCAGTCAAGAGGCCAAGCTCCGACTGTTGAAAACAGTGTTTCTCCCAGTCCTGCTATACGGATCAGAGAGCTGGGTTCTTCTTGATAAGAGCGCTAGTAAGGTTACCGCAACTGAAATGAGGTAATTAAAGAAAGTAGCTGGAAAGACACGGCGGGACCAAGAAAGAAATGAAAGAATTCGGGAACAACTTGACGTAAAACCTGCGCGGGATATAATTGAAGAATGTCAGCTCAAATGGCACGGCATGTTTGTAGAATGGGAGATGAGCGTCGAGCAAGATGGATATTGGAGGCTAGACCAAGGGGACAGCGACTAGTTGGCATGACGAGAACCACATACAGCTAGAATATCGAGAGACTAGGGAGCGAACGCGGCTTGTCCTTGACTGGAATTAAAAGAATGGCGCAAGATGGGGATGCCTATAGAAGATGGGTAAAAAAATCAACTCCACGCTTAACAGCACGAGGAAATGGGGAAAGAAGAAGAAGAAGAAGAGAAATTTCTAAAGTATGAGTTTACGAGCATGATTATTTGTATCAATCTCGATAATGATGAACAGTTAATGAAATTGTGGTTATGATCTGAAACAGAGCTTTTGTAATGTGTTAAAATGTCTTGCCGGTGTACCAAAGGAAACAAAGATACTCAAATAGAATTACTAAAGTTATTATCGAAATAAAAATAAAATAAGAAATATTTTATTGAACTGTCTTATCTCGTTTGAATAAATATAGCTAAAATTTTGATTAATGTCTTAAATGATTCAAATAATCTATTAAATGGGTAAAATTTTACCTTTCGGAGTCATTTCGGTTTATTTCCAGATACAATAGTATGATTTAGGAGAATAAATGAGATTCGTGGAAAGTCCCCTTCCAATTCGGATGATTGGAACTTAAATCTGTATAACCGACTTATGATTCCATAACGGGTTGAACAATGGCTGTAGTATTGGTCCGTTATAGATAAGACATTCTATAGCCTACGGTAGCTAATCGCAACCGCTGCTTACCTACAACTGAATTTCTAAATGCCTGCTATTGCGAAAATCTCCAGCAAACGTTTTCAATAAAATATTATTTCCAGGCTATGCATACTCGCAAACTGTGTAGAGTTGAGACGAACCAAACATAGTTTAACGATATGTAGATATCGAGGATTTACCAGTTAGACAAAATTAACTTTATATGCATTTCTTCTTCAGGGTTTGAACATGTAACAGGTTTTACAACTGCCTAGCTTCCACCCATCATGCTGTGGGCTTCTTCAGGGCCAATACAAGAAAGAAAGTGGAGAAGGGAATCAGTAACTTATAATTTTCCGTCGGGGGCGAAGTCTGTGTTCCCATTGGCTGGCATGGTCAGGTGAAGGGCTTTCTGAACTATGTTGTGTTGTTTAGTGAAGGGTATCAGTTTTTGCTAAATCTGTATCCGTCTTCTTTGTTTATATTGTTTGGTTATTTTATAATTTTTATAGCCTCCCTGATGGATCTGCGGTGGTAGTTGTCAATCCTAACTGGATCTATCCAATTTTCCAATCTGAGATGAAAATTGTTTTGATGTTGTTTTTTGTAAGTGTTCTGGCTATTTTCACCTCGGAAAAAATAGCCAGCACACTTACAAAAAAAAAAAAACAATTTCCAATCCAAAGGACAATCTTGGACTCAACAAACCTAGACTTTACAGTATCCTATGCTCATGCGGGAAAACAATATATGGGTCAGACAGGAAGGAACATCACCACAGGACTGAAAGAACATATTGTCGCATTTAGGAAAATACAGACAAACAAATCAGCCACAACAGAACACTTTGACAATACACAACACACTATAGCCCTCAAAGACACCAAAGTCATACTTAGGATTGACAACTACCACCATAGATCCATCAGGGAGGCTATAGAAGTTATGAAACAACCAAACAATATAAACAAAGAAGACGGATACAGATTTAGCAAACACTGTACCCTGCACTAAACAACATTAGGCAACACAACATATCTCAGAGAGGTGACGATAACCCCCCTCCCCTACCCCCTCCACCTGACCACAACCCCTCTGGCGCTGGCCAACGGGAACACAGACTTCGCCCCCCGACGGAAAATTATATGTTACTGATTCCCTTATCCACTCTCATTCTTGTATTAGCTCTAAAGAAGCCCACAGCAAGATCAGTGAAAGCTTGGCAGTTGAAAAACCTGTTACATGGTCAAATCCTGATGAAGAAATGCATATAAGGCTTTCTAAAACAAAAACAAATTACGTTCTCTTAAACTTTTCTTTTGTGCACATTTTTGTGTATTAAGTATTAAAAACCATTTTTTATGATAAAAAAGTGTTTTTGAAAAAAATACAAGCTCCTATACTTTGAGGCAATATGTGTGGCATTAGGCCCAGTGCACACGGACGGCAGTTTTCCGATCCGATGGACCGACCCATTATACTCCAGGTACCCCTGACAGCAAGTGAGACCGGACCGCAGAAAACAGCCCTACGTGTGCACCGGGCCTTAGAGTTGTAAGATTCAATATACACCTACCTCGTCGTAAACCTATGAACGTCTATCCTACAGTATCCTTTGATAATTCTCAACTTATCCCTGTCAAACAGATCCATTAATTGAGACTGCGCCATTGACAAACGGCCCATTTTAAACCCACAAGAAACTGCTCGACGCTACATTGACAAACGCACAAAAGATTCCAATGTATCACAAAATGCTAATTTATATGACTTTCAATCTAATATAAAAGGCTAATTTGTATAACAGAAATAAGACCGATTTGGATTTACACAAATGTGCTTTTGGGGCTTAACCAAACCTTCAAATTTCTCTCTAATCCAATTGTTACAATCCAAAATCCCTAATGACCTTATTTTATCATCATAAAAATCTTAATATTCCTTATTTTATGTCTGTATAATATATGTATAAAGTAAAATACTTTCATTGTGTACTATAAAGGACTGAGATCCAAGCATTGTGCATTTTAATAATTAATATATTTTTTGGTCCATATTTGGTTTATTAATTCATTAAACTATTCTCCTACATTATTCATCATGCTAATGAGTACTTATATCACTCAAAAGTAATGCACAAACGCCAGCTTGTATCATTAAAAAAAAAAAAAATGATTACAAAAGTCAAAATTTCAATGCTATTATAATTTATAACCAATCAACATGTTAACAGTGTTTTTTAAAAAAAATTGCTATAAACATCTAAAAGGAAATACCGTAGCTAACCTAGCTTCTTAGGTTAATAACATAGTAAAAAAAATAAAAACATGAGTGAATAATTTAAATATTATAGATGTACTCCAAATATCAATGCAGCATGAATTTCAAGAAGATCGATTAATTCAGCGAATGGCATTGGCATACGATCGATGATAATGAATAATAATTATGGAAATTTGATGTTAAGAGCAATGAGCGCCGTTAATAGAACTACTGTTCATAATTAGACGATATTCAACGTTGAGTCTCGAGGGACAGTCTACGAGCCAATTTCCTCAATACTTAAACAGTTCATTCATCCTTTATCTAATCAATATTTTCGGGCGTCTAAAAAGTTTTTAGAGGATTATTTATTTTCACCAAAAAAATTGTCTTTAATGAGACAATTTTTCTCGTTGAAAATAAATAGGAACGAAAAAAAACGTTCCTAAAAGATGTCGGAAGGTTTTTAGATCGCATGAGCATACTATAGATTCCCACAACAACCAGATGTACTCTGAAGCAGACGTAGATGGGGATGCAACATCGACAATTAAACATCGATATCCAATGTCTATGTATAACCATCGCTGTTGGTAAAACATTGCACAAAAACCATCAATTTTTTTAAATATCCATTCCAATATCAATTTATTCTGGCTTCGTGGCCTATAACATTAATTTAACTTGGTTAGACGAGGGGGGGGGGGGGGGAGAGATTTGATTTTACTTTATAATTGGGCTGACAATCCGCCTGATGACTAAAAGTCAGACGCTAGAGAGAGTGCAAACCAGAATTTACATGATACATTTCTTTTCTTTTAAACAACTAAAACGACCAAACAATGCAGAAAATTCTGTGTTGTCAGTTAAGTTAAATTAATTACTGTAAATATTGACTGCAAATATCAAGTCATATTTCATTGCAAGTTAGAGAATAACTTCGATCCAGGGGTAAATAATTCATTAAAAAAATTAAGTTCATTACAGTAAACTATGTAAAAAGCGTTGGTTTCACATCAATAAAGTATAAGGAAAAATCATTCAACAGATTTTTTAGGTTGGTTCAATAGTTTTATATGTTTAGTGTTTTATAACAAAAAATGCAAGCAGTTGATGAACTTAATCTATTATTTTTAAAGTACATAGTATAAAAGAAAAGTACTATACCAGCGTATGTAAGATAACTGAAATAAATAGCTTTTATATCGATAATTAAATTAAAATTATCATATTCCCCAAAATTAATTATTTAAAGTTCTTAACAAAAAAAACTCTTTCGTTTGTTACCGGTTCTCTAAACGTCAAGACAAACTATAGCATCGATGATTAGGAGACATCGACATCTATTTCTACGTAAATAAAAAGTAAAAAATAATTAGTATATGGGCATCATTGTCAATATAAATAGTCGGCTATTTATGAACATCTAATTATTGACTTTATCACATCGTATTCAATCCATTAGTAATATTGATATTAATATAATATAATAAGTTTCAGTATGATATATATTCAAGTTATAATAAAATCAACAAAAAAAGCAATTCAGGTTTGTTTTGTTGATCTCGAAACAAGAAAATATCTTGAACAAGTTTTCTTTACATGATTTTTACAAATTCAAATACATAATTAGGTCAAATACAAATTTTGAACCTCGCGCCGGAATTTAAAACAGAAATAAAAAAAAAGATCTCATAGTACTAATTTCCTTATGAAAATATTAATATATATATAAATTTAAATACTTTATTTTAGAAGAGAAAATATATGTACACACATTGATAAATACACAAACAATAAATACAAAACGATATACCAGAAAGTCATCAAATTACCTATCACAAACAGTTCCTATAAAGACAAGGTCTATTTCACTCTTATTAATCAATAGCTGTTTTTTATGATTTTTAATAAGTGGTTTATTGAATTCTTTTCTTTTCACCATCGCAAAGAGCACTAAATTTTTCTTTAGGCTGGCTATTTAGTTTGTAAAAAGATTTAAATTCAGTGTTTTTATTTTATTTTTATATTTTGTAATATCGGGCGTTCTGAACTTTTAGTTGGATAAAAAGTCAAATTATCATCGCATCATTACTTATTAACTCGTAGAATCCTTATTTTCAATTGCTATATTTTTGATACTAGAAAACTAGAGAAATCGGTGTGCCTTAAAATTATCTAATTATTATAAAACAAACAAAGGAATTCCGTTTTGTTTTGTTGATTTCAAAACGCGGAATTATTTTGAACAGGTTTTCGATGATGGGGATGGAATTGGAGGGATGAAGAGGGCATTTGGAGGGTTTATTGAACCCGGTAGAAGTAGACTCAATCCAGGAGGACCAATACTTGAAAGCAGTCAATATGGATGATAAAATATCATTCCCACCCTCCCTTTGTGGACACTTCAGATATTTAAAACAACTTCGCTATCAGTTTATCTATTCGTTACGACGGAAAAATATTTTTACGAATAATCTTCAAACAATTTCAATGGTCCTGGCCAACTACTACATTTACCCCATTACGATTCCCTAAATTACTGTCATCAATTTGTCAAGTTTATTTCTATTTTCATCTGAGTGACACCAGCAATGTTTATAGACATTGCTAAAGTTTATAGAGATAAAGGAATATACTCAAATAGTTTCAGCATCAATAGTGGGCATTGAATGTGTTAATATTTAAAAAAAAAATGAAATAAAAATCGATCTCCAATTAATGTTTTATTTAACTTTAAATAAACGAGTAATTAAACGTGCAGGCATAATAAGAATGTCAACTCTTAGCACATTTTCATGATTAAAGAAGAAAAACTGTATTAGGTAACAAATAAGTATTTCACTTAAACTTAATCAAAGGATTTAATCTCTAATTTAATATTCACTACAAGTTATCTCATGTTTACTAAGTTATCTCACTAGTCCTAACTAAGGCCAACAACGTATATTATAAACATGATGAAAATTTTACCTTTTTTACTTTCACTTACCTATATATGAAATATATAGTAAGGAAAGTATTGCGATCGTGAAAAATTTCGACTTCCGGTTTTCAACGGAAATACACGTTTTGGGGTCCCCTGAGTCCAATTAACCCATTCCCGCGAAATGGTCTTGTGTGTATGTGTGTGTGTGTGTGTGTGTGTGTGTGTGTGTGTGTGTGTGTGTGTGTGTGTGTGTGTGTGTGTGTGTGTGTGTGTGTGTTTGCGTGCGTGCGGCGTGCGTGCGTGTGTGTGAACAGACTTGCTCAAAAACTATAAACCGCACAGACCTGAAATTGGGTATTTAGTGTATGTATATACCCGCGATATGACAGCAAAAATTTCATTAAAATTGGTCAAACAGAGGGGGTACTTTATATAATGAATTTTGTCTAATTTTTAGGTTTTTTTTTCCGATTTTATCAAAAACGGCTTTAACGATCTTGACCAAACTCGGTATCTTGATTATGTATATGCCCGCGATGTGACAGCCAAAATTTCATCAAAATTGATTAATTGGAGGGGGCACTTTACTTATAAATGTTGTCCCATTTTCACGTGTTTTTTTTTTTTTTTCATTTACTCAAAAACGGCTTTCACGATTTTGATCAAACTGGGTATTTGATGTATGAATATGCCTGCGATGCGACTGCCCAAAGTTCATCAAAATTGGTCAAACGGAGGGGGCACTTTACTTCATAAATTTTGTCCCATTTTCACGTGTTTTTTTTTTTTACTCAAAAACGGCTTTAACGATTTTGATTAAAGTTGGTATTTGATGTATGTATATATGACAGCCAAAATTTTATTAACCGTATTATGAAAATAAAAACTTTTATTTATTAATAAAAAGATTTATGTTACTTTAGAGAGTAAATACGTGATGCTCCAATTTTTGAAGCATCGCAGGTGTGTAAAAAATCGAAAAAACATGTAAAGGGGGGAAAAATATGGTATAAGATAATAGCCTATAATTAATACAGGCATATTTTAGTCTAGAAACTTTTGTTCCATAATAAATTTTTGAAAACAACATAAAGCGATTTTAGAGGAACATTAATCGTTCTTGATTTCCAGAAAGGCATATGAGAATTAAAAACACCTATCGATTCACCTTCACGATGTATTTGCAAAAAGAAACTCGTAGTAAAAAACCAGCAAGCAGTAAAAAAACTCGACTGTTGATGAAATTAGTCCCTTCATATATAAATTAGCAATAATGAATCTAAAAGTGCTGAGAGTTACCAAATTTTGCTATACAGATACTCTATAACTTATGGAGATCTACAAATATAAGTATATACCTAAATGTGTGAAGTTGAGGAATGGCGTTTACATATTATACTAACATGTCGATTTCTAATCCAAGTAAGTTCGTAAGTGAAAGTTGTGTGTTGCGCGCATCGCACCAGTTTTTTTTCAGTACGAATAATAGATAAATAAAACAATTGGAGAAGAAATTCTCCATGAATTAAGAATAAATTTTCGTTCACGACCCGATACCCGATGCAGAATGCTCAGCTTTAAGCGAGAAGCTGGAAAACGATATTGACAAATCACCTGAGCCCTATACCGGCTATAAATATTTCATTGTTTTTTTTTCCTCTTTAAATATATTACCAAAACTCATTTTATTAATGCATTTTTCTTTCTGGCTTATTTTCTCTTTTTTTATAACAAGAAAAAAAAAAAAAGAATAAGGAATAAGAAATTGTTAAAACTAATATAAACAGAGATATTTAGACTAATATGAATAAATAACTACATACTTCATTCTAATAACGTTAATATAACATGACAAACATTATTTAGAGGATTAAATTTTTTTCGTCGGTTTAATATTTGTACTTATGTTGCTAATTTCGTTATTTTAAGATTTTTAAGATTCTACCGTATGTTTTTTTTTTAAAAACTATTGAAAACCTTTTGGCGTTTTTAAATCCATCCTCATGACCTTAATATACAAATAATAGTTATTAAAATAAAAGAAGTTTTTAATTAAGGTCATAAGGATGGGTTTAAAAAGACCAAAAGAATTTCAATAATTTTTCTTAAAATCATTAGCAAACGGTTGAATCTTTACATATAATGTAAATAGATATAATGTAAGTATAATATAATGTAAGATAGATTTCATGAGGATAGACGGCCAACCCGAAACGTCATAAGTTTTAAAATAATTGTTTGTTAACAAAGAGTTGTATTTTAAAAAGAAAATATTTAAAAAATATTCAATGACATTTATTAAGGTTTCCTTCCTCAATATATATATATATATATATATATATATATATATATATATATATATATATATATATATATATATATATATATATACATATATATATACAAATAAATATATATATATATATACAAATAAATAAAGTAGGATTGAAAAGAAAGATATGCAAGAATTTCCTGAATTAAGGATCGCAATCGTATACTATTCTTGTATCTTAGATGTTCATTAATTTAATTTTACAGTATTATTTAAATTTTATTAATAAAATAACATAATTCCTTATTTTATTATATTGGCGATGATTCGAAACTTAACGCCAAGCTAAATGACGAGTTATTAAATAATTCATTTGTTAGACCCCTTAAAACTATTTTCTTGCTCACCGGATAATTTTAAGAGTATCAACTTTCAACGAACTTCGAGCTTGATAAATCTTAATATAACTTGAACATAACTTTTTTAAGTTATAATGTCTCAATGGTTTATATGAATTCTGATTTTAGATTATTTTAGCCTCCATAAAACATTTTCATTAAAATCATTCAATAAACCTACTCATTGACATTCATCGATACCAGATGATTTGAAAAGAAAATTGCCTCAAGAATTATTATCGTGTTATTTATTAACCCATTTTGTCGCAGAGATGCATATACTCATTATTATTATTATTCATACTTTTATCAGTATAATATAATGAGGTATTTGTTTTTATTTCTGTCATTAATTAAACTATAAGGTTCTAAATTATTTTTAAAAATGTCAAAGATAGTTGTGAAATGGATAGATTTGTATTTTAAACAAGTTATTTCAATAAAAAGTACGTTATTTAATTATTGTATTATTTTTTCAGTTATGTAGTAGATTATTGGTACCGTAAATGCCTTTGTGATTTAGCTAGTGACTAAAAAAGCGTGAAGAGGAATTTTCATAAAGTTGGATATATATTATTATTATTATGAGTATTATATTAAACACACATATGTGAATATTAGATAGGATGGGGAGCTCGAATAATTTGATGCCAGATTAATGTGACCTATGTAAATAGAAGTACAACTGAATGGAAATGAAGACTATGTTAAATTAATAAACATTACACTTCATTTTGCAAGAGGTCAAAAAATGCATTCGTTTTAAATCTATACTTCACCTTGAGGAGTATGCAAAGAGGGAAGTCAATCAATATAAAACCAAAGCCAAAGAGATGGCAATTTATCCACTAGTGACCAGCGCGAAGACCTATCAGATCTCCAATTTTATCCCTATTCATGAGCCAGCGATTCTTACCTCCTGCTGTAACAGCGGATTATAAATGAATGGAATTCGTTTAAATTTATTTAAATAAAAAAAACTTGGAAGCACTTGATTAGATTTTATAGAAATGGCGTTGAAGGGATCCAAAGAACTCTTTAACAGAGCAATACATTTTGCATTTCAATACGAGCGTACTGAAAACTTAAAGATGTAAAATTCTTTTAATTTTTCGCTTTAAAAAGGCCTTAATGCATTGTTCTAGCTAAAAGTAATCGTCCCTTTTCCCCATCCATACAAGAAAGGAGATAATATTCAATACTGCGAATTATTGAAAGGGGAAGGCCAAATTAAACATTGTACTAAAAAAAGATATTCGTTCCCAAAAACGCAAGGATCTATTTAAGGTCATTCAGAATCAGGTAGTTTAAACCAACGATTATAGGAAATATAAATTGAAAAGGTATAAGCGGTCCAATTTAAGACTGCAATGCAGTATATTCAGCTCTTATCTGTAAGAAAATTTTCGGCAAGTAAGGAGAACAATAGCTTAGCCGAATTTATCCACCAAGCTTCATTGTTTACAGGTCGGAACATTTTTTGAATAAAAAAATCAAACTAAAAAAATTGTTTAGTTTGATATACCTATGTGCTTAAGATAGATAGGGTAAACCATACAGTTATTGGTACTCAGTACAGTTATTGGCTCCCCAACTTTAACTTAAAGAAATAGGTAAACAAGTCCTAATTTTATTACAAGATATACCTGAGTCTATTGTTTGAAGGGTCCTCTAAGTCATCTCTGAAGTCAGACTTTAACAAACTAACCATAGGGAAGATTTCACAATTAAATCCACAGGGTGCCAATAACTAGATTGGCACTTTTAACAACAAATATTGCCATATTTTAAAACTATTGAACTTTTGACCCACAAAAACCTCTTGAATCTTTATAGGGATAGGTAAAGAGGAGTTATAGGAAGTTTCAATTAGATCCCTTCATAAGAAGTATTTTTTTTAATGTCACCACTGAAATTTAGTCTTAAGGGTGGCAATAACTGTACGGTTTACCCTATGAAACGATCGGGTTTTCTAAGATATTGGCTAGTGGGAATTTACATATATAAGGTCATTAATATAGTAAGACAAGCTTGCTGGATGACAATTATACTGATTGCCATGGATGTGGTCGAAGTGATGTTACAGAGGGGTATTGAACCTGTCAACAAGTGACATACGAGCTAGGGCACGATACGTCATACGGCTCCAGGTGCTACTGTTCCATATTGACTCCCGAGCACAACCCGTTCCCCATCCATCTCCTCATAGTCGACAATTTTTCATATATTTTGAATATGTGTTCATGCACTTGACTGAAAAAACCCGACAGTTTTTCAGCCATTTGAGAGATACTGCTAAAATGTATCCGAGGAAAAGGAGTTAAAAGCATGTTAGGAGTTAAAGTTTTTACTTTAAGTGTTCGGAACAGAATTTTTATTTTAATTTATTTAAGGAAGAAAGATTTTACTTAAAGTCATTTAATAGTTTGTTATTTAAAAAATTTAATTATTTGAATATAAACCAATTGTATACGTTTAAGTTTATAGTTATATTTATATTAAATACAAAGGACAAGCCCGTCTTCATACGAAGGGCCTCCTATTGTAAACAATTCTGTTAGTATTAGCCTGACTGGAGCCCAGTACGGACGCTCTTCTCTGTCACCTACACTTATATACATCGCCTTGGCAAGACCAAACGGCAACGCACACACGCGAACACTAGTACGTACTAGTAGTAATTAATTACAGTGTTTTGTTTTAATTAATATTTATAGAGGGACATTTAAGTTATTTTTAGTTTATAAATTGTTACTATATTAGTTCAATTTTCTTCATCTTTATTTATTTTGCTGCTCTTCTTTTGTTCTTAATTTATTGTTAAATTTAATATTGTTTTCTTTTGTTGTACTCAATTTCCTATTCAGGTTTATTTTTTTCATTTTAATTAAAGAGTGTTATTTTAATTTTATTTCTTAAATGTAATCATTGTTCAATGATAATATTTTTTTTTTCATAAAATACAGTCCACTAAGTTTTAGTACCAAACATTAAGCATAAAAACATAGATGCACTCTAAAATAGAAAACTCGTTTTATTAGCCAGATAAGCAGCCACTGGTAGGGACAGAGTGGCCACTTGCATCTATAAGCCATAATCGACAAGCATCAGTAGGAATAAAAGATAAAATTAAAATTAAAACAACATGGAATCTGCTAACGTATAATTGTGGTACAATAAGAGGAGAAGAGATAGAATGGATGGTAGTCGGATTAAGAAGCGCAGGAGAAGGTTTATTGCAGCTTAAAGGCGATCACATGTTTTACTATAACGGAAGTAAGGCAAATGAAGGCGGCACGGGTTTTCTCATAGACAATAATTGTATTAAGGAAATTAAAGGCATGAGCGCCAAAATTAAAGAATACAAATTTCGATATTTATATATATATATATATATGATTCTCTAACCATCTCCTTCAGCGTTGGTGATTTAATTAATATGAGGAAATCAATAAAATTTTCACCAAAAAACGTCAACTTTATTCAACTAGGCAACGTTTCGGCTCCTGCAGTCGTTCTGAAGTCAAGCATAATCACTTGATTACTATATGTAATTGGAAAAGACTAACGTTACAATTAATAACTGGTTGCTGGAGGCGAACAGCATGGAGGCAAAAACGGTTGGTCAAGTCATAACTCTTTATACCAACTCAGAGCAAATACAGAAGTTTGCTTAGATATCTATATCCCGGAGAATGGGTGCTAACTGGGATATATTAAAGACTTCTGCCAACCAGTTAGCAGAATAAGTCTTTAATAAATCGCACTATAAAGTAAAGAAATTTATACTTTATTCTACTTTTTGACCTTAGTTATTGTTACCAGATGACATTCTTTATTTCAAATTAAATTACTTAATACTTATATAAAATGGTATCGAAGCATTATAAAAGCTTTTGAAGGCATGCAGCATTCATCAATATTTGAAAGAGCACTCCTAATTCAACAACTCTAGACAAAAATCCTACTTCCATCCCTGAAGACAACACTAATAAACTAAGGCAAGTAATGAACAAAGAAAGGCTTATCCACTTCCATGGTAAGGACATTCTGAACATGCTTTATCTCGAGGTTACTGTTTAGATTTCCCTTGGACACATAATGCGCTTATGCGGGCCTCAAAATATACACATCTGCAAACTTCTCAACGCTTTCTAAAGCCAAAAATATATTTAAGGACTTATATTATAACGAGTCATGAATCTAACATGTCTTCAAATAAAAAAAGGGAAACAACAAGCTTTGAGCATGTCATATAATGCACGAATACAGTCAGCGTTGGTAAGGTGCACATGTATCAATCAACCACAGTATCCATTATCCATTCTTATTTTTTTTTATTAGGAGGGGAAGATAACTAAATAAGTTTGAATCATGAAGTTATGACAGTTTAAATAATCATAAAATAACCCGAAAAACTCAATAATTTTATTGTACATGTAACTTTTACAAAACGAATATTTAACTTTTCTTTATAATACAAATATACTTTTCATTTTTTATTAGGCCAAATATATGTGTATAAGAACAAATACCGATGAACCTGAAACGTTATTTTGTAAATTAAATTTTATGATGTTTAAATTAATAAAATTTGGGTTTTTAGCCACTCTGTTCGTAGTGATGATTCTTTTTATTTAATGGGATGATTCAACACGTAGAAAGCGTATCCGTATCCTGTTTTACTTGAATTTCATGAAAATTATTTTATTAAATTTACCATGGTCAATTTAGTTCCAACGATTAAAATATTTTGTAAAATATTTCGAATATCGTTCCCTAAAAATGCATAAAAGCAGTTCAATGGAAATATTATTTTCGTTTTCTTATAAGTTGGTTTTAATATCAGTTTCCTTCGGAGTGCATCGATTAACTACAATATTTCAGTACACCTTAGTAGCAGTATGGCTGCCATTGGTTATTACGGATAATATATTAACAATTGAAGAATTATTGGAGCTCAACATTAGACTAGAATCGGATAAAATCACAACAATTAAACGAGCAATAAAAAAATAAAATAAATTATGACTCGTACCATAGCTAATAAAAACAATTATAAGAGTTGAAAGAGATTTCTTGACGTCTACTGAGAAGTTACCACTCATTCATGAACTTAACGCTTTTAAATGTTGATTGAACCCTTGGAATTGATACCCACAATTAATTTTACTTCTGCACGTAATGCTCCAAAATGTAGGAGCAGGGCAAATTTATGTGGACATTTACGTCCGCCATTGAAAGAGGAAGGAGACCTAGGGGAACAATCGAGGAGGAAGACAAAGAAGATGAAGATCTATTGACTACAGTGAAGACTTCAGGGTTCAATACTTGATAGGAAATTTCTGTCTCTTGATCAACGGTTCCCCCTCCCTTTAAACAGAAAAGGTAGTTAAGACTGCGGCGAACCCCACTCTGAACAGCCTGTTTCGGGCATTTGAGCTCAATACAACAGTGAAAAGGAGAGCCAAAGATGCCCGAAACAGGCAGATAGCTAGGGGTTTCGTCGCGGTCTTAATGAATCTCAAGATGACCAAATGAAGGGGCAGATATTTGCTTTGCTAAGGTTAGAAGTAACTCAGGTATATCCTTTTGTTGGTTCAAGATTAATTTCCAAGACGAAAAACTATTTTTTCTCAACAGGCAGCACACACTTCGAGAGGCAGTATGTGCCCGGACTCAATCCATGGCTGTTGTAATAAATTAAAAAATTACTTGTCACAGCTTGATTCGAATACAGAGAACTCGAAGCATAGTAGCACTGGCGATATTTAGGATATTAGGTTATAGATCTTACCCTAATTGGAGTACATCAGCATATAAGATTAGAACAAAAACAGGTATTTTGATCGTGTTTCCCATTTAAAGGAATAAAATTTTGAGAAGAAAAATTTTAAAATCCTGTAATCGGATTGTGTTTACACAATTGGGTAAATCTGATTTGTGTCGGGGTTCGGGCGGGACCGAGAACACTTAGCCTTAAGAAGAGCATAATTAGCGATTGTCGAAATAATTAAACCTTTAAGGGAAGACCCAGCCATCGGCATCCATTCACTAAAGAGGATCAGTTAATAACAGTAACAATGGACTAACAGGAAGTTGAACGGCTGTGTGTGAAGCGTGTAGGGGAAGTTTAGTGGTAAAGGTTTGGGGGGAGGGGGTGAAAGAAGGGGGTTGCAGCTTATACAAAAGGGGTTGGAGTCGAGAGTCCTGGGAGAGGCTGTAACTGTGCTTTTGTATCCTTCACTATAACAACAAATATCTGCCTTTAATCCACGTTTTATAATAATTAATACTTAGTAAAGAATCTTTACTCATGGAACCTACATCTTAATAGTAATCAGTGATTCAAAATTTTTAATTTAAAAAAATTACTGGGGTGGTGAGGTGTGTTATTTTATTTTTTTTTAAATTATAACGAATGCTGCTTATTTACTTATACTTTCTTTATATTTCTATTGCATTTTTTTCATTTTTGTATTTGTTCTGGATAAATTTTTTTTTTTGGAGAACTGAACTCCATCCCTTAGGAAGTACACATAAGCTTTTGTCATATTTAACGATATCAAGTCAAAGCTTATCTTATTATGATATCATATTTATCATGTTTTATTATCATATTTCATAATTATCATGATTTATTATTAAGCTTGATATGTTATTTCGTATGAAGCTTATATGTTTAGGTGTTTACAGAAATAAACTGTAACAGCAATTTAATTTTTAACATCTTTGCATCATCTGCATAGATAGGCACAGTGTTTATTATTAGTGCCAGGTTATGAAGACTGTTTAATAATTGAGTACCGAAAATTTATATTAATAATAAAATAGTGAAATGACTAAACTAAACAAGAATGACTATAGATTTTTATGTAAATTAGAAATAGAGTGAAATGAATACTCCTAAGAAGTCACATTTGGAATATCGGGTAATATCAAAATTGAATTTTCAGTTTAAAATTTAAAAAAGTATTGAAGTTTGTTGTTATTTTTTTCCATTCTGTTCGTGAATTCTTAAATAATCAAAAGAGTATCCTGTCTAACTTTAAGTGTTAGTTTCTTCAAATACATTTTTTTTGTAATAAAAAAAAATAAGTTTATAACGCTAAATATTATTAGGCAATTAATGCGATCTTTTGGACAAAATCTCTTTCGAATATCTTTAATTTACAATTTTCATTCTCTGTAATGTATTTTAAACGCCTATTATTTTATTTCATTACCTCAGCTAGTTTCATTTGGTAAAGAATTTTTAATTCCATAAGAAAAAAATCTGGTGCGTGCGCGCAACACACAACTTTCACTTACCAACTTACTTAGATTAGAAATTAATGCGTTTTGTTAATTGCCACTTATCAAATGAACAGAACAGTTTAATTATAACGCATTGGTTTGTCATTAAAGGCGTACGGCGCATGCGTGAGCTCAAGGTGTTTTATGAGTTGACGGAATATTTTTCTTTTTTTCTCCTGTATATGTTTACTTGATTCTCTTCATATATCATATTTAGCCGTTTCTTTTTTTTAAGCGTGATGAGAGACAGTTAATTTCCCAATATAAACTAAAACAAAGGTACTTTATAGAAAAACAAAAAAAGCCCCTTCCCCATTTAAGCCCCCTCAGAACATTTTAATAATGATAAAGCTTACCTGATATTAAATAACAACTAATTTTCATTAAACATAACGAATTTGATAAAAATCGTTAAAGCCGTTTTTGAGATAATCGATCAAAAAGTTAACAAATTGGACAACATTTTTTAAGTAAAGTCCCCCCACAGGTTGATCAATTTTGATGAAATTTTTACAGTCATATCTCGGGCATATCAATAGATCAAATACTCAGTTTAATCAAAATCGTTAGAGCCGTTTTTGAGAAAATCGAAAAAACTTAAAAAGTTATTAAGTAAAGTACCCCCTCCCTTTGAGCAAATTTGATGAAATTTTTGCTGTCACATCGCGGGCATATACATACTCTAAATACCTAATTTCAGGTTCGCACGGTTTATAGTTTTTGAGCTAGTCTGTTCACACACACACACACACAGACCATTTCGCGGGACTTGGTTATTTTGACTCAGGGGACCCCAAAACGTGTATTTCCGTTGAAAACCGGAAGTCGAAAATTTTCACGATCGCAATACTTCCACTTACTATATATTTCATATATAGGTAAGTGAAAGTAAAAAGTTAATTACAAGTTTAATTAGTTACTATTGTGAATTAATAATTAAATAAATTTCATATAAAAGTACTTTGTAACGCCTCAGTGAACAATATTTTTGATCTCTGACAGTAAGAGTTGTATTTCATCTTGAAAAATAGTTAATTTGTTTTAAACTGAACTTTATTGAATAAATAAATAAATGACCAAACAAAGCATCACGTCTGAGTCCGCCACACGATTTTAGAGAATTCTAGAAAAAAAAAAGGTTATGTTAAAATAGGTAACCCCATCCATCCATTATTTATTCCTTTAATAAATACATACATACATACATATATATATATATATATATATATATATATATATATATATATATATATATTGATACGTGAAACAAATAGGGCCTAATTAAAATTTATTAATAGCTAAATTAGGAGATATTTTTAATAATAATTGAGGATCTGATGACTCAAGATTCAGACAAAGGGAATTTGTAGAAATCCGTTATAGACACCTGCCAGGAAATAACATCCGAGGTTCCAGCGGATATGTCGGAGAGAGATGGGGTTATATATTGAAGGGAGAAAGGGATATAATTGCAAGGTTTGGCCACAAGATATCGCCACAAGAAGGAAGAAAAAGTCGAGGGTGGGAGGAGAAACAAAGGGCATTCGATCAAGCACAGCCGACTTGTTAACTTTGCATTTTCTCCATCCTACTTAGTTAACAGTTTGATTATGATCTTCAGATTAGAAGAACACAAGAGGAGTCCAAGGTATTGAGAACATCATCCATACATTCAGCATCAGCAATAGCAAGTATCCTGAATATTATGAAGAATAATTTATTTCATTTGCTTTAATGAGCTCAGTTAATTAATTAAATTATAAATTCAATTCAAGTAATTTAAAAGCGCTTATAGTTATTATTAAATGTAGTTAATTAGAATTGTGTTAAGGTTTAATTTTTCTTATAAATTTACATAATTTTCGTTGTCAATAGTAAAGATCAATATCCATAATTCAATGCCATCATGCTATTCATATATCAATATTTTAATAAATAAATTATTTTATATCGTATTAAATTTTATTTCTATTCCATGGTTCATTCCTGTTATTGAAAGATTATTTTATTTCATATCAATATTCATATTAATTCTAAAATATGAGAGGTAAGGCTCGAATACCTCTCATATTTTAGAATTCTAATTTAAAAAGAAAATAAGTGTATTCCAAGAGGGACTATTACCTAGACAAGCAGCCAAGCTATAAAAGATTGCAATATATAAGGTAAGATATTTTAGGGAGAGGAAAGGATATCGTATTAATATATATATATATATATATATATATATATATATATATATATATATATATATATATATATTATTTGAGGGAAAAAAAATAAAAGTACATTCAATTTTTATCCCTTCTACATCAATTAATTTTGTTACCCTTGATGACCCGTTTGGAATCTCCAAAATAATAAATATTAAATTTAAGTATATTATTATTGAAGATAAAAGATTGGGCTAGGCAGGGAGTCGAACCCGGTTCTCCCGCGTGACATGCGCGTTACGCTTACCACCGAGCTCGCTTCAAAGCGGAGCCAATCTCTCCTCTTCACTGATCCCTCTCCACCAACCCACAACTTTTGCGAATGTTTACGGGGGGGTGGTGGACAATTAAATTCCATTTCTCGACTCCCGGCCGAGACCAATCCTTTCTGTTCAAAAATAAAATATTTAAAATTAAATATGGTTGTTACCCAAGGGAGGGGAAAACCCTAGGATTAAACTGAATTTCCTTCCAGTTTTTCAACAACCTTGAACGAAAAAAATAAATATTTAAAGTGTTTTTAAAAGTTAACATTTCATTCGCCAGAACGAAAAAAACCATTAATGTTAACAATATATGCAAAAAAAAAAAAAAAATACAAGAATTATTGGCTGACTGTAAAATAAAACAAATCACTTCTTACTGTGTTATTTTAAATTTCCACTTTAATAAGAAATCAAATTAATATAAAAAATGTTGATACCTTTATTTTTATTATCAGAAAACATTCCCCATAAAGTGAGGTAATTAGTCTTTAAAGCAAAAATATATTTTTTAACCGACTTCGAAAGAGGAGGTTACTCAATTCGATACGTATGTGCCTTTTTTACTTGATTAGATCTAATAAGTTTAAATATTAAAAAGAATAACTTATAATAAATAAATTAAAAATTCTGGCCATTTCTACAATGGTCACGCCATTTAGTTTATCAATAACAGCAGTGATCTGAGCAGAAGTTTATAGTAATTATAAGAAAAATCTTCTGAAATATCAATGTTAATCACGGGTTTAGTTTTCAGTATATTCTATACAGAAAATATTTATTTCATTCAGTTAGCCAATTTTTGTAATAATATGGAAAGTGGGTGAAATTTGGGAGTCTTATTCATTCAAAAGGATGATTTTGCCATGGTCATGAAACTGTAAGGTATGAGGCTAAAACGTTTTACTGACAATAACTTGAGAAATTCTGTTAATGTTCATACTGGAGCCCATCGCAAAGAGTTGAGTCATATGGTCGAGTTTCAGGAAAAGAAACAATAGAGAATGTGCTATTGATCTTACCATGATAGAAACCTATCTGTGTGAGTTCATATGGATAGGAGAGAAAGGTACTGAGAATTATTTGATAAAATTTTTAGAAACATTAAGGTTTATGCCTTCGAGAAGTTATGTTTTTAAATGTGTTTTTTCAAGGATAAAACGGCTAAATGTCTTGTTAAAAAAAAAAATATATATATGCTTTATAAAATATATTTCTTTATTTCATTATAACACAATTACTGAAAAGCATCACTAGCGGAACGACATATATATAAGTAAAATAATATTTAAACAAATGAAATAGATAAACCTTTTTTTTTTTTTTTTTAAGTTGTTTTACTCTCAATTCACCCCCTGATCGGTTATTGATTAAACAATAAATTCTGAGACTTGCTTTACTAATTGAGTCTTTAACTTAAGTACCAACAGCCGCCACGGGTGCTAAAACCTCGTTCACACTAACCTTTTAATGCTATTTATTAGCGAGCAATCAAGCAATTCAATTTGTGCCGACAAAACGACATAGTTAAATGGGTGACAAAAATGGAAGCCCCCTATCCTGAAATGGATTTTCCGTGGGTAGTAAGTGGCTTTCTCCTCAGAGCCTTATCCGATCATGTCGATGTTCAATTCAAGAATGAAAAAAAAAATGAAATATATGGTATATATTTTCATAAATCAAACATTTTTGTTTTTGACTCACGTAATGCCAAATATAACACAATGTCGAGATACAATAAATAAATCTTTATTAAATAATAAGGCATATAACAATTTATATCTGATTATTATCAGATAGAGTACTACCTTTAGCAGAGACCCATACAAATATAGAGTATTTAACATATAAAACCCATTATAGCCATAAAATACCCCTGCCAGCAAGAAAACATACCTATAGGACCATTATAGGTATGTTTTTCTACATAAAAACAAAAAACAATACACTCCACTGGGCTGACCTCCGCAAAAAAATTAAGATAAATCATTTCATTTGGTGCTAAGAATTTGATCAGCGATATGAAAAAGATTTTAGTCCTTTTTAATATGTTATTAAAAGTTAGTATGCAATGGGATTGAAATGAATGTATGAAGAAATGCATAACATAAATACATAGGCGGACCTTGAACAGCCATAATCCATTAATCATGACCGATTTCAAGTGTCCTTGAATCCTGAAAACTACGGTGTTTGTAGCATCGTGATTTTGTGTAAGAACCTTGTCAGCTGTATGGTTGACGTTGAAAAAATACTTGTTGTTTACCTATTGATCTGTAGTTTTAACAAAACTAAGAACAATTTTTTTTTTTTGCGCTTATTTATAATAAATTTTAAGAATATTTAGGCTCTTGGTGCTTAGAAGTACATTATAATCCGTCGATGACAATTGTTCAGATGAGTTCATCTTAATCTGGCCTCAGCAGCTGTTAAAACAACTTGAGTAAGGATTTATATATATATTTAAAATATAGGGAAAAAACATGGCTATAGGGTGATTTCAGTTACTTAACTAGAAATAACCAAAGGATAATGAGACGGGAAGAAGGGCATATATCAGGCCCTCCGAACCCGATGCCGTTAAAAATAAACCAGGGGAAGACTTATCTTTGAGAGCTGTTCTTAAATATTCATTGTTGCCTATAGCCTATCTCGCTTAAACGACCAGCCAAGATTCCGGCTAAATTCAATTCTCAACAGTTACACCGTCAAAAAACCTTTTTAAAACGCCATAAACCTAGCTCCCTTGCAATGAATATAAATCAGATATGAGTTGGCCTTCCCTTCCTCACCCGCTTTTCCTCCCTGTTTACACATAATTGACGGATTTATAGGTTATTACAAACTCCCGCATGAGGATACGTCAAAAATGTCTAGAATAAAACTATCGTACATATATAAACATTCATTTCTAAACAGGTGATGATGATTTATTAAACGAAATGGGAATATTATCAATGGAACTGCCATAAGTTCAGTGGCGTGGCTATACCACTTGGGGCCCAGAGTGGATATATTATTGAGACCCCGCTCAGCCTTACCGGCTCGCAGGTTGGCCCAACCTTAAGGAGCCCGCACAGTGCGTCGAACCACACCCTAACAGCCGAAGATGCCTGAGACAGACTGAACCGGACGGATAGGGTACGAGGTTCTACGCTGTGTAAATCCACCTTAAGGTCCTCACTATTGAGGGTGATGAACGGGTCCAACCCTTTGGGGGCCACAGTGATAACCGCAGGAGGGGGGTTTAAATTCCCTGTTGTCGGGCCACCCTGGCGAGCGAAACAAACACCTCCCCCATAACCGCCTGACTACTGCCAATGTTCACACTTATACTAGGTCGGTTTACATGTGCAACCAAGTAAAAGATACAAGTTTTGAGATATTTGAAGGAAGTTTTTGATTTATTTTATTATTAATGCTATGGAAATATTATTTTGTTTTTTACTTTCACTTACCTATACCTACATGAAATATATAGTAAGGGAAAGTATTGCGATCGTGAAAAAATTCTACTTCCGTTTTTTTTTAAAAAAAAAAAGGCTCAAATGATTCGCATCCTTCGGATGAGACGAAAAGTGGAGGTCCCGAGCCTTTACGATGTCAGGAACTCTGTTAAAGATCCATATCCTAATTATACCTGGACAGGCAAAATTGAGGACTCCCACTATAGCATCGTCCGATTAGCCTTACGTTAAACAAACTAACAGGATTTTGAGGTTTAATATCTTTTCTCAATAATTAATAACTCAAAACTGAAAAATCTTTTTGTTCCCGGAATATGAATTAAAATTATTGCATTTAGGGCCGTATTTATGAATGTTCCTAAGGAAGCAGTTAAGGTAACCTCAACTGGTTCCTATGTTAAGCTAACCTTTAAGCTTAAGTGTTCCTTTAGATAATTCTCATTTTATGAACCTTCCTTTATACTTCCTTTCCTTAACTAAATATGCCTTTATGAAGGTGCAAATTTAAGGCCACCTTAACTAAACAACCAATCAGAGAACATTGATAAGAGTACTCTGCCGCTAGGTGTAACCTCCCTAAACTGATATCAGTGTTTACTTCAGTCTTGTTTACTGTGTTGTGTAGAGTGTTTTAAGTAGCTAATGTGACAATTACAGATCTAGAACTATAAGAAAATGATAATTGGAGTAGAAATCACTCAAAGATGAATAGTGTGCAAACATTGTTAGTGTAAAAGAACAAACAAATGTATACAATGTTTCATCTAACCGATTACAAAACAACTTAATGGATTCTTTAGGATAACAATAAAAAATATCTTTATTATAAGATGAAGATGCAAATGAGAGTGAAAAAGTGTGATAAAACAATGTTAGGTAGTGTTAGTTCTCAAACTTTATTTCTCTTGAAGTTAGCTTGGGGGATGAGAGACTGCAATATTCTTCTAATTGAGATGTTTGTGATATACTATTGTATGTTTATTATATATTTCTTAATATTCTTCAAAATATTCTTGGATGGTTTAGTTCCAACCTTCTTCATGAGAAGGAGTTGTAAATGTTAGATATGTGTAAATTAGTAACCAACTTATTTTAAAAAAGATGTGTGTTGGAAATGTGAAATTTTAAAGCTTCAATTTCCTTAATAAGTAAGCTGAAATTTATTTTCAACAACTTCATATTCTTATATGAATTATTAAAAACTGATTGTTTACTTTAGAATGCAATTACTTTTGTATTAGCATATTAATTATTGAAAAATCTTAGTGGATGTACATGTGTTTTGACATTTTATAAAGAATTGGTTTATTAGTGTGTATTATGATTCTGTTATTTATTTTTAATCTCTATATAATAATAAATAAAAGTTGTCTACCAATTTATTTCTGTTCTTTTTACATTTCTCTTACCACTCTTCCACAAACTTGTTATACCTAACTTATCTAATTTCAACAAATTCCATGAAAGCCTTTTATGTAAAATAGGTATAGATAAATAAATAAACTTTAAAAATGTTAAATTAAATTTTAATTTTTAAAATTACATTTAATTTTCTCAAATTGGATTCAGTCTATATTTCATATCAAGATTTTGTTTTGTCAATGAGTAATTGAGTGAAAATATCTTTACTATCAATAATTAAGATTGTATTTCTCATTACAGTACTACTTGCATAAGAAAAAAATGAATTCACTTAATATTCTTTTAGATGTTTATATCACCAACTAATCAAATATTTACAATTACAGCTCTAATCCTGGCTACTATAACATAATTAATGTTAGAAGTGTAGAAATGGAAAAGATTCAAAAGCATCTGCATCAAAATGTTTGTGATTAAAGTTGTACACTTAAGTAATACTATCAATACCTATACTAAATAAGTATTCATTAATTGAAAATAATACATCTTTTGTTTTGATTTTGCTTATATAGAGAAATTATCTGTCTCTCATTGTGCCTAGTAATAAAAATACATATGAATGCTACATATGAAAACATTTGATAAATATATAAAGGAGAAAAAAAGAAAAATATTACACCAAGATTAAAATTTTTATTCATCTTAAAAAATGCAGTAATATTTCACCACCTTTGTTGTTTATACCTCATATAAATAAAGTAAAATTTCCAAAAAGTCGTTGTTCTTAATAAACGGTTCTTTTTAATAAGTATTTAAGTCCTGATATTTGTTTTCTGTTTTTATTTCTATTATTAAATAGTTAAGGAGAGGCTAAAGGTAGCTGATCACCTACCTTAGCACTAAGGAAGGAAAACAGATCAAATTTATAGGAACACCTTAAGATCTAAGGCGTCCTTAAGATAAGAAAGGTAAAGGAACGTTTATAAAATGAAAATTGTGTTAAGGTTAGCTAAAGGTGGCATTTTAAGGAAGCCTTTAAGTAAGGCGTTCCTTAGGATCGTTCATAAATACGGCCCTTAGACGCTAATAAATCATTATTTTAGTTAAAGAGTTAAAAGATAAATGCATATGTATTTACATCTATAGTGGAACCTTAAAAAAACATTATTTTAAATATATATATATATATATATATATATATATATATATATATATATATATTCAAGTTCTTAAAAACCATTCTTCTGACCAAATTTTTGAAAATCAATTTTGTTTTTATGAATATAAATCGAACACATTTGATTTTAATGTTGCAACAAAATAAAACAAAAGTATTTCGTTCAATTATCTAAGTAGATTTGAAATATTTTTACATCGAACAAAAAGTAAAGATTGCTGAATTTTTGCTGATAGGACGGTTTCGGGATCTGATGATGTACAGGGTCATTAGGACGAACACACACGGCAACAAAAAAAGGAACGTGATGAGATCATCAACACACTTAAATTTTCTACACGTTATTTTTTTTAAGAGTCTGTAAGAGCATAATAGGGATCCTACGGCACGTTGCTTTGGGTGTAAATAATACTAAAAAGTAATCTGATGAGCTATTTCATGAACGTTCATTTTACTCTGAGAGGGTGTAATATTCCTGATTTTTTTTCCTAATTTATTAATAGCAATCAATCTTCCTCTTCCATAACCAGTCGAAAACAAAAAAAAAAGTTAAATGAATAGTCTTTAATGTTCTTTAAAAACAATTCTTACGGCTATGTGCTATATATTGATAAAATCGAGAGTTAAGAGTTAAATTCATCTTTTACAAAATGCCTATAATTATATTTTAAATATCTGTTTTGTAAATGTATCTCTAAATAGGTATTTATAAATTAAAAAATCACTTTGTTTTACAACTAATCTTACTAGTCGAGTGAATTCGACCCCGTAATAAATCCCATCATTAATAAGTAATAAAAGTGGATAGATAATTTTAAAACTTAATAAACATTTAAATTTGAAGAACAACTCTGAAGGAAAGATCAAAAGCCATTATTATTAAGGTATTTTAGAAGTTTCTAATTAGAGGCCTTACGGTGAAGTAACTTTATTGAAATTTATTCAATGACTAACACCAACTTTCAGGTAAACGTCCCAAGAGTCAAAGTTACCGCTGATTCATATACTTGAATAAGAGCAGGAATGTTTGATTTATTAAAACTGATCTGTCAGTTTTTGAATTCCACCTAATTAGGAAAGAGATATTTATAAACACAAATAGATACAAATTTATTTTAAAATATTGAAGTAAGAACAGGGAACAGTTTGAATCTCCCCCTCGACGGAATAAAAAACCTATAAGATCGTAATATTCCATCCATCCATGGCGCTACAGCTCATGAAAAGCCAAGACATCCAGCAGTTTCTACCTATATTCTTCTTTGTGCTACCGCTCTCTAGTTACGGAAACCTAAGATAGTCTGAGCATTTGTAGCCACTCCATCTTCCCAGCGCAATCTAGGTCTTTCCTATTTCTTTTTGCATGAATCGTTTCATCCAGATTCTTCTCAGGTTTCTAGCCTTCTTCCATCCAGACGATTTGTCCCCTCTACTCTTCCAATCTTAATTGCTAATACAATATCAACATTCTTATATATTTCCATTAGCTCTACATTTCTCTTCTGTATTGCTTTTTGATACAATCAATGCCAAAAATTCTTCTCAGAATACGGCACTCGAACCGTATCAATGCATTTTCCTGATTATTCCACATAGGCCAGTACACCAATCCATATGTCAGGACAGGCATATTTTAACGGTAAATCAAACGGCTTTTTATGTGCTTCTACATTGCAAAAACTATCACAATTCTTCTTTGAAGATCTGCATTGACCTAATTGGATGCTTTTATCTGAAAACCAACGCATATTAATCCAGATACATTCTTAAATTTAAAATCCCTGATTTTCATTTGCGAACTTAAAGGATTTACTTCCAGCCAGTTTTTATATATTTCGTATTGGATTGATTCACTACCAGCCCGAGTCTCTCCGTAACTTTCTGTAGATCGATAAATGCGTCTCTCATGGATGTATATGTTCTGCCAATGATACCAATGCCGTTTGGGTTTGATAAGATTTGTACAGATTGGTTGAAAATAGTACCAACTCTTCCTGAAAAAACCTTAATCCTTTGAAAAATCCTCCAAAATCATTACCAAGCTCAATTCCATTAATTTTCAGACTGGCAACAATGCAATAGTTTTCCGCCAATCTGATTTTTACCAAACTTCCCAAAAATTTCCAGTGTCGAGTTTTCAAAGTTCATGTTTTATCAAATCTTCGACTCTGGTCATTGGTCATTCTATTTCCCTCACATAGTGATTTTTTTAAACAAGGTAATTTAGATTCATTTTTATTTGTGAAAGAGTACAGGTTTCCCAAGGAGTTCAGAGCTCCATGCATTTTTTTCTCGTTTGAGATGCGATGCGTAGTATTGCTAACCTCAAAATTCAATTTCAATAACTGTCAAAAAATTGATTGAGGGGTCACAGTTTGATAAACTGTAATTGAGATTAGATAAACCAACCCCTATTTATTTTTGTAGTCCCTGAAATGGCTTCATTTATTCTGAAACTGTTTGGGCCCATTACGGGATCTATGCAGGTACTAACAGAAGGTTTTTTTCTTCAGAAAAAGTGAACAGAATAGGTTTTTTTTCGATTTCTTGAAATGCAACATGTTCTCGATTGCCTCACATCAAACAAACGTTGCTCTATTCAACGAAGTTGAAATAGTTAAAGAATCATAGGAAGAACAGAAATTATTTTTACTTTATCCATGACTACTGCTTTTTGAGACTAACAAACACCAAAAACCCTCAAGGGACCACTCTGATTTTAACTTATGTTTGTCAAGTTTAATCAAATTTCGGTTTTAAATTTTACATTTATGATTATAATAGGTTTATCATTATAAACTTATAAAATTTATAATAATATTTATATTTGAATAAATTCTTTAAATTAAAATTAAAGAATTTTTTGCCAGTACAATTATTAGACTTTTATAAACAGTAGTACTTACATTACATTACTTTTTTTTGAATTAGAATATGACCACATACTTTTCAAAATATTTTTAAACTTCAATTTTCTATAGACCAAACCTGGACCAGAAAATGTTTCTTTTATTCAGATAGAAATTTTTATTATTAATAATTTCAATCAAAATCACCTCAAACTCGATTTTGCTAATCTTTTAAATTGGTTTCCTAAGTTAGGTTCCTTAATATATATATAAAAATATATACCCTGGCTATAAGTGTTTCGAGGAATTCCCATTGTGAAAAAAAGGTATTGGCGTTAAGAAACGTGTGGTGGGAGGAGACTAGGAGTGGTAGAGGATCGTTATTGGTGGAAGAGATAGGGCCCTTTGAGAAGTAGCAGCCAATGAACGATGCTCACAAGGCGATAGGAGCTTCATAACGCCTCAATCATATAAAACAGTTAGTGCGAACGCTAGACTGATAAGGCTCGCTTTAAAAGAATATTTGTAACCACAGCTATCAACACCAAAATATTTATCTAACAAGAAAGATTGAATTAATAATTAACTATTATTTTGAAATATAATTCATAGTTTCAAATATCTACCTACATCATGGGGTGACAACGTGAATCTAACAATGTGGCAGCCCTTGATAAAAAGTTTGGTAGTTGTGTATCCTAACGGAACCCCAACTGCTATCCTCAACGATTTGAATAACCTGACACAGCACACACTGATAAGGCGCTAGCCTGGTATTCGTATAGATCCAAATTGAAAAAAAAATAAGAACGTTTATATTATTTTTAAAAAAACTTTTCTTCATTTAATTGATTTATATATTTATAAATTTGAGCCGTCTGTGTGAATCTAATAGCTTTTGAACGAGTGGAAATCTAAAAGTTGAGATCAATTATTTCATCTAAAGCTAATCGAGGCCGTTTTTAACTGAAAAGGATGCGATAAGGGTTTCCTAAGGTCCTAACGTACCCATTACTTTTAATAAAATATCACAGCATCGTTTACTGAAGAAGTCGATTTCCAGATTGTGATAATTTTCTAGAGGAATCAATACGATAAAAAAACAAAAAAACAATATGAACAAACACTAATTATAGACCGATCTGATAACAAGGGTAGGTTGCACAATGTAACCAGAAAAAGTGAGTACATACACAAGTACTAAAAGTTTTTATGTTAAAATAATTTAAGAATATACAGGCAATTTATTATATTTTAGTTTTAAATTTGGTGCAGCTGTAATTAGGTATATATCATTTAGGCAGCTAAGTAGGAATATTAAAAACGCAGACATTAACGAAGTTTTCAAATGGTTTCCAGAACGATGATGCAATTGTTGTACTGTGGGGAAGGTAACAATACAATAATATAATATATGATCTAATTTTATTTTTATTATATATCGCCGTTAACTGTCGTTAAGATCGTTATCTTATGCCTAAGATAAAATGAATAAAAAATAAATCTATTTGGCTCAACTAGGAGTTCAGTTCTCAACTCGAATATTGTATAAACATTGAAGATTGTGATATAAAAAATAGTTGAACTAAAGCATGAAAATAATTGATGCAGACAGCTAAATTCCTTTTGTGCGTATAAACCCTATTGATACTTACAAATATAAATAAATGTAATTTCTTTATTATTTTTTATTAATTATACTAATATTTTTTATAAAAATATTAACTTATGAACTATCATTAATAGCTAATAAACGATTTTTATATTTTTTTATAAGAGCTTCAAATTGAAACGCAAATTATGAAATTTGTAGAAAACAATAAAAACGAACAACACATATTGATTCACTTATCTATAAAACTTTTATATAAGTTTAGAAGGAAAAAAAATTTCGTTAAAAAAAGAACTGACATAAACTTTACAATAGTCATCATTTTAATTAATTGTTTATATCTTAGAATTCCACCAAGCGATTTATAAAAAATCTGATTATTTTTTTAATTTTATTGATTTCGATCGGAAATAGTGTGAATATGGATTAAAAAAAAAAATGTTAATTTCATGGACTGCTAACTGAAATATATTTAGTCCGATGAAGGCATGATTTGAATGCTGGCTAAACAGTAATCAACATTCAACCATAACTAAAATAAAACATTACATTTTTATTATTTTCAATTGTTCTTGGTTTCTAAAAAAAGGTAGTCTGAAATAGCCTTTAATTATATTAAAGTTAATTAAATAAAAAAATAGTCAAACACTGTAGAAAACTAAAATTAATATTTTAGTAGTTAATTATTTAACATATTGCATTTACTAATTGAATTTTGCAGTCTTTATACATTAAACCAAATTTTATTATTATTTATTTTTAATTTTTATTTTTTTTTCAAAATTGGAACTGAAAATAATAATAACCTAGATATTCTTAAAACCTTACTAATTATAATTGGTAAGTATAGTTACAAGTATTATATTTATACAATAAATGGTACGTACCTTCATTGTCAATGGAAAAGTAGCCGAGCCCATCACCAGATTTGATAGAATATCCCACTCTGGAGTCATCACTATCAGCTGGGTCATCATCAATGGCCTTCACTTTGATCACGAACGTACCGACCGGTTGATTTTCATGGACCGATCCAGCAACCACAAAATCATGAAACACTGGCGGATTTAAATTTTCGTTCACGTCAACTACTTCAACCAAAAGCGTCACTTCCGAAGAAAGGGGAGGAGTACCCCTGTCTTCCGCCCGGACTATCAGAGAATGAACTTGCCGATCCTCGAAATCCAAAGGTTTGACTATCCGTATCGTTCCAGTCTGCTCGTCTATTTCAAACGTATCATCGTCTTCAGTCTCTGGTATAAGAATATATCGGATATCTCCTCCGGAACCAAGGTCAGGATCAGATGCACTGATCACAGCTATTACGCTTCCTTCAGGAATGTCCTCTCTCGCCTTCACAGAATACGAAGGAAGAGAAAATGCGGGTGTGTTGTCATTGACGTCATCAACGATCACTCTGATTATTGCATCTGAGAATAAAGCATTAACAGAGCCTGGCGTACCTGCACAGTCGATCGCTCTTACAACTAGTTCGTACAGCTCTTGTTTCTCCCTGTCCAACGGAGCCGAAACATAAAGTATTCCTGTGGTTGGATCCACTCTGAATTCATCTGTGTCTGTCAATAGGTTATATTCAACATGGGCGTTTTCCCCTTCGTCCAAATCTGTTGCATTAACCCTGAAAATATCTGTTTTGTTGTGAGCGTTTTCGGTTACACGAAAACTGGCCAGTGGAACTTTGAATTTAGGAGCATTATCATTCACGTCCAAAACTGTGATAGGTAATAATTTAGAATTCGATTTTTGAGGTTTTCCTTGATCATAAACAGTGATGTTAAGTAGATATCGAGTCTCTCTTTCTCTATCCAAATATCCGATGACTTTTAATTCACCTGTATTCGGATCAAGCCTAAACACAGAATCTATATCACCCGAAGATATTCCAAAAATTAGTTTTCCATTGTAGCCTCTGTCTCGATCTGTTGCTTTGATCCGGAGCAATGTTTCTCCTATTCCTATCGACTCATTGACCTGTATACTTAATGGGAAATTGACGAATTCAGGAGCATGAATGTTTTCACCATATCTGATAGGCATCATAGCGAATTCTTCGCGTTCACCTTTTTCAATAGAATTGCTTCTTTCAGATTCAGCCAATATATCCGTTAACTTTTTAGCAACTCCGGTGTCTTTGCAATCAAAGTTGCCAGAATCGTCTGCTAATATTCTGCCAGGTGGCGTTGAAGTCCGCTTATTCATAAGCTTGACAGCAACACGGACAACGTCTGCGAAGTGAGTCCCATCAGTTGCGGTGACGTTTAGTTCTCGATCTTCGACTGCGACATCTGACAAATCACACGTTACTGAAATTACTCCTGACGTGGTGTCTAACGAGAAGCAGCCATCTTCGTTACCCGAAACTATCCGGTAACTAATAATATTTCCAGCATCGAAATCGATAGCAGATAGTGTTATTATTTCAGTTCCGATTGGAAGAAATCTACTAATATATCCAACACAATCGACTTTCTCAAATTGAGGCCTATTGTCATTTATATCTTTTAAACGAATCTTCAATTGTGTTTCTGTTTGTCTTCTAAATGGAAACCCCCAGTCTGATGCTCTGATTCTGAGTACGTAGTGACGCCGCATAGATTCGTAATCTAATACCTGTGTTGTTTTTACCACTCCAGTAAAATGATCGATTTCGAAAGGGACTGAATTCAGATTTGCAATACTGTAAGAAATATAAGAATTTTCCCCAGAGTCTTTATCTTTGGCAATCATTTTGGTAACGGAAGTACCAGCAGGTGAATTTTCGGATATTTCAACTTCTAAATCAGATGTTTCGAATAATGGATCATTATCATTAGTGTCCACTACATTTATTTTCACTTTAGCAGAAGATTGTTTTCTTGTGCCTGTATTACCTTGGTCAATAGCAGTAACAGTTAGAGTATAAAAAGATTTTACTTCTGCGTCAACTAAAACGTTGGTGTAAAGCATCCCTGTGTCTGGATTGATACGAAATTCGTCTCCTTCATTTCCTCCAACTATTTCTAAATAAGTTTGTGCATTTTTTCCTTGGTCCGCATCAGTTACTTTAAGTCTAATAATGGGAGAATTAATTGGAGCCGTTTCCGGGATATCTACTTCATAAATTTCCCTGTCGAATATTGGAGCGTTATCGTTTTGATCGACAAGATTTACCGGCACAGATTTGTAAGTCTGCCTAGGCGGGATTCCCCTGTCCACCGCACGCAATGTGAGATTATAGCCTCGAGGTGCGATTTCTCTGTCTAACAATTTCAAAACTTCGATAGTGAATTCAGAAACCTGAGGTGCCGCAGTTCCATACTGCTTCACCCGAAAATGTCCATCTGGATCCCCGTCGACAATATCTAAACTTCTTATAAAACCGTGTATGCCTTCATCTGGATCTGTCACTTTTACTATAGCATACACGTCTGTATTCGAGTTCTCAACTATATCAGGTAGATGCTGAATAAATATTTCAGGAGCATATAAATTGACAGGTTTGACAATGATTTTCAGTTTCGCTGTGCTGGGTTTACCACCGCCCTTAAATACGGCTCCCCTATCCCGAGCAAGTACAGTAAGCTCGTGAATTGGCTTTTCAGTGTGTCTCAAAGGCCTTGTGAGGGTGACAATACCAGTAGTTGGGTGAATAGCGAACTGTTTAGAGGTTTCTTGAAAACTATAATAAATTTCACCGTTCCTTCCCAAATCTGCGTCTTCAGCTGAAACCCTTAAAATACTCTGGTGTAACGGCATGTCTTCCGGAACGATTTCTTCGTATTCAGTGGGATAAAACAGTGGATTAAGATCATTGACGTCTAGAATTGTAACGATTACAACAGTTTCTGCTTCAGCATAATAGGCTTTCTTCCCGTCTCTTTTGGTTGCAGTTGCTTTTATCTCTAAGGTGTATCGTTCTTTTCTTTCTCTATTTAGTACATCAATGTTTCCTGTTCTTGTCCGGAGGAGGAGAAACCAGAAATCACCTACAAGTCTCTCTTCGGCCTTGAAGAACTTTTCTTTATCACCAGAAACTATTTTGTATCGGATTTCAATATCTTCGTCGCCCCTGTAAATTCCCATCTTTTCCTCTGCTGTGACAAAAGCCTTGCCGGCAGAGTTTTCTGGAATGCTAGCATTGTACTGAGGTTTTGTGAATCTGAAATGTCTTGGTGCACATTCGATTACAGTCTCGCCGAAAATTAATAGTGAATGAAGCAGAAAGACTAACTGATATCGCCTGAATGCCATTTTCACTGAAGTTGCATTATATTTCGTTCATCTGAAACAGAAAGAAAAAAAAAAAATTATAAATCGTATATAACCACCAGCAAAGTAATAATTCATGAATTCTTATTCATACCACAAAAGAGAATAATCACAATTATTTTGTATAATTAGAATTGAATAAAATAATTTATATTTCGACCAATTAATAGTAGTATCAAAAGAAGCTCGTGTGTAAACTACACCTGGTTTTATATCATGATATATTCTACATTAATTATAAAAAAGTAAGAAATAATTTAGAACAGTATGGCATAACTGATTGCAAAAGTTTGACACTATTATTTATTTATCAATATTATTACTCAAACTAATATTAATATACATTCCACAATGGTAGTGAAGTATTGAATTAGTTAAGTTATAGCATTGGATATACTTTTCTTTATTTCGATAAATTAATAATGTTATCGAAGGCCCTATCTTAATGTAATATATCCGCTCGATTAAAATTTTTATTAAAGCTTCAATTTCGTATAGTAGAGGATCCCAAATAAGGTGGACCTTCACCCATCTGGTTACCAGATGAAAAATATATCAATATGAAGGCAATTTTATTACGAATACAGTGGTACAGGGTTGCCTTTGTTGAGTAGCTGTAGTTTTATCCTTCTCTTTATTATGTGTAGAAAGCATGCGTCCTCCTCAATCGCAAAAAATGGTACGCGCAATGCTTTTCTGTCATGAATCTTTGCTCCAATTTTTTTAATTTAAAAGCCTGGCAACCGTTATTTATGACCGGATTTTACAAGGCAACCCAATATTTTAATATATTTTTCATCTGGTAAGCCGATGGGTGAAGGTTATTCTAATTTGAGATCATAGACTAGTAGATTAATCATAATTTTGGTAGAACTATCACCAAATTATCCAGGATTTCAACAAGCATGGCAACCTTTTCAGATTTTTTAAGTACCATGAAGCGTTTCTTTGTATGGGTTGATTTGTAGATTAACCGCAATAGATGTGAATGAGTTTTAAAGAGAAAGATGGAATCATTGGTAGAGAAGACAGCTGCAGCCAACTGTTTTTCGGCCTTGTAAACCGTTTGTAAAGCCGTGTACGTAGGAGTACAAGTACCGTTTGCAGTTCGTATAATATGCCCACGTTAATAATTTAAATAAGAGCAATATATCAGAAAAAATGTCTCAAAAAATAAATAAAAAATCCTAATATATAATAACTTCCGTTAGTCATTTGAATCATAACAATTACTGGCTCATGATATTACAGAAACTATTTTTTAATGAATACTTGATCCTTAAAATTTGATGGTATCGGTTTGCATGTAGGTATTTGAATGTATCATAGAATAAGTATTATAGATTATTTAATATTTTCTCAATGCAGATAAGTGTTTTTTTTTTAATTATACAAATATTTAAAAATTAAATTTCATTTTGATTCGAATGTGATTATATAACAAATAGAGATAAGTATTTTTTTTTAAATATTGTTTTATGATTTATATATTTTTAAATCTGATATCATATTTACCGAAAATGTAAAAAAAAAAAGAGATTAGTATTTATAATACAATAAATAGAAACAAAAATAAATAGGGTAAAATTAATATAAGTTAAAAATCACTTCACTCTACTGTGGAGGAAAAAAAATTGACTGGAGGGAAATCCTAGCGCTTATATCTCAACCACATCACTGGTAGTACAAACAAAAGTAGTAAATAAAAGTATTCATATCATATGCACAGAAAATAATAAAAAATAATATTTAGGATAATATAAATCTGTCCTAAGATGGCAATATGTCATATGTCGCTTTTTTTTTTAATTTTACAAGACCGCATTTACCAGCTTAGTAAGCATTAGGTGGCTTTTGACTTATTAAAAAGAAATGTAAAATAAAAATTAATGACAATTTGCCACCTCCAAAACAATAAGAAAACAAGGAATGACATTTCAGAATGTGGAGACACTTTATTTTATTTTTTTTATACTAAAAGAAAGCGAAGTAAGAACTAAATAAGATAAAATTAAATATAATTTAAGAACATTGTAAAACAAAATCAAATACAATGCTAAATAAAATCAAATAAACATCACATACGCGACATACGTATACTATATACAATTTGGCGATATGGATTTGTCATGCTCGTTTCTCTACGGTAGAGGGTCACTGGTACTACGAATAAAAAATTTAATACAGCTCCTCTGGACAAATATATAATTTGAAAAATAATGATGGGTGTTAATACTATTGACCATATAACAGGATTGATGTGTATAACTAAATGTAAGACAATGATTGATTTAATAAAAGATGGAATATAAATCCTCTAATGGTCAGGATGAAACACACACACACGTGTGGTGATAGAGAAAAGTGGTAATTGCGAAGAGAGCTTAGTTCTCACAGCAGGATCTGACGACATTGCCCTCGCAGTACTTTTATACGAGTTAAATGCGGGGAAAGTGTCGAGTTTGCTTAATTGGCAATTAATCCACCCCTAAGTTGTTCTGTTTGTTCCTTCTGTACTAGAAAAGGAAGCTGGACGAAATTAAAAGATAAAATTGCTTCCACCCTACCTTTCAAAATTAGATTCCGGGCGAAATTTCACTGAGCACTGGAGATGGGAGAGTTTTTCTTTTGATCCCTTTCCCCTTCATCCTAGACATCATTTAAACATCACTCACTAACATTATTAATCGAGGAGAGGAAGAAAAAGAAAAAACAAAAACAAATTTGGTAAGAGAATTCTCATCACTTCATTTTGTTCTGCGTTAATACTTTTAAAAGCCCTGCAGTTATAAAAGTAAGAAACTTTTATTAAATACTTCTGACATGGAGAATGAAAATTGAAGGTTGGGCTGAATATTTCATAAGCGGGAGTTGAATAATTTTCTTATTTTTCATAAAAGCAAAAAAAAAAAAAAAAAAAAAACCTAGTGGACACTTTAAACGTTTTTTGAGAATAACAATAAACAATACTGGGGATATCGAAAAATGACAGACGTACTATTTAAGCATTTATAAAAACAATACAAAATATAGGTAAATATTGTTGTAAATTACTCAATCAACTGAAGATCATTACACTGGTCAACAACAAAATTGCCACATGAAAGTAGACCATCCATTTTGGGCGTTTACGAGTGCGCTGAATACGAATCTAGCAACCATTCCTCTCGCATAGCACTTGTTTTAAAGACAAAGCACGTAAGACCTGTTTTATCTAATGAATAATGTTAAAAATAGCTGCGCCGCTTGAACCATGTTATCCGCTTGGGTCGCAATCATTTCTTATGTTTTGAGGTGTACAGAACTCTAATGTGAACCCAGTTTTCTTATGAAATGCTAAAAGTAAACTTGTGAGTGACTAACTGATGAAAATCAAATTTTACCGTAATTTATTATGTTTTGCCAAAAAAGGAAAAGTAATAGAAAAAAAAAAGAAATTCGGATTCTGCATTTACCTTGAGGAGCTGCCATTGTTCTCAGTAATATGTAGAAAATATGAGGGTAAAAAATATTTTTTTCTTCCCTTAGTCGGTAACATACTTGATCCAAATCTCAGGATCAAGTCTCATGGTTAGCTCTTGTCAATAAAATTTAAGGAATAAACAGTGCAATTCGATTCTGGACGTACCCTCAATAGAAGTGCGAGAATCACTTTTTTTTTTTTTTTTTTTTGACGGTTTAATAGGTAAAAGGAGTTTTAGGTACTCTAGTTCCTTTTAATTATAGAAAGGAATGTAACATTTTTTAAAAATTAAACAATCATCTGTTTATACGGATGTATAATCATTTCTCAAATTCAATTCGTTGGAGCTATAATCCTTGATTTTTTTTTCGTTGTTTACTGTTTTTTTTTTTAAATATATTTACTGTATGATAAATAATTACAGGCAAACAAATCATTGTTGTAATTTTGACAATAAAAATAATACACCGTAAAAGAAATAAGTTTCAACGAAATATTAAAGAAATGGTAACCACAGAAAAAATATAAAAAATCGTAATAAAAAATATAAAAACCAAAACACCAACATTTCTTATTCAAATTTGGTAACAAGAACATGGTATATCTCATGTTCCGTCCTTCGATTCGTTGAACAGTAAACTCATTAAAGACCATTAAAAGAAGAAAGACGTTCTTGTTTTGACTGAGTTAAAGAAATGGAAGTGCTAGAATAATTCAATATGATTTCTCAAGTACCGTTTTATGCGCCAAAAAATCGTATTTAGAAAATGATTAGTTCTCTGTTTGTTATTAAACTTGAATATAACAGCTTGCTACGCAATATGGTTTAAACGATTTGTTTATTGGTGTTGAGGGGGAAAAATTTTTAGGAATATTTCGGGAAGCATTTGAAACAGCCCACAAGAGATACGGATCTCTAACTTGTTGATAAGCTAATGCCGGGAGTGGTCTTTATCTAAGTTGAGCTAAAATACAGTCCTCATTTCCTCTGCGAGGCGCCCCCGCACTCGCTCCTAAAACTTAAAATATTTATCCGCGCCAAACTACACCGTCTTGGAAAGGACATAGATCCCCTATGTCCCAGGTGCAGGGTTCCGGAGTCAGCTGAGCACATAATTGTGGACGGCGCCGTTTTTGAGGCGCTTAGGGCCAAACTGTTGAGGGAAACCGGACTCTACGTAGTGTCAGAAAACGATTTTCTACAACTACCCGTACTACAAGTCCTTTGTGTACGGGTGGAAAACAGCAATAGGCCCTGCCCATTTCAATTTGACAAGATATGGACCCTTGCCTGAAAGACCGCCAGAAGGAGGAGATGAAGAAGAAGGTGACTTGGAGAGGAGCAGCTAAAAATCTGAAGAATGAAGAAGAGGAAGGAGGAAAAGGAAAAAAGAAAAAAAAAAAACAGAAGTATAATCCCAATGATTCTGAATAGCAACATTTCAAAAATGTAACACCCGTATTGCCGAAAGGCACGGTAGGGCGAAATAAATAAATATTTATTGAAAAAAAAAATCATTATAACGATCTTTGTAACGTGAGTTTGTGAATTATACCCAAACCCAGCCTCTATAAAATGGGAACCTTTAAATGAAAAATTAAGGTGGTCATGGTCAAATCACTGCCTTGCATGACCGCTGACCAAGAAATAGTACTTTCTTGCATAGTACTGAACCCAAGATCCTTCATGGGTTGTAGTGGTACATTTATTTTTATTTTTTTTTTTTTTTAGATTACCAGCTAAACCCGGCTATGCTTTGCTGCGGCTTACTCTAATATTAACTTTTAGGGAAATAAATAAATTTACTCCGGCGAAATTTACCCAAAAGCATCAGCACACATAATAGGCTACTTTAAATTAATGTGAATGAGAACATTTTTTAAATTTTATATTTAAAGATAGTAACACTCATCTTCTGAACAGGAAGGATCGTTTTGTATTCTTTTTAACAGTCCATTGTTTCCATCGGCGATATTAACGGATATAACGGTAGAAAAACAAACATAAAAAATAAAATAGGCTGTAATTATATAAACAATTGTCGTTGTATTAACAAAAAATGTAGGTAAGGACACTCACTATTTGGTTAAACAGCAACGTTCTCTAAATACTTCAGATTTATCCATCGGCTACTTTCGAGGTAATACTTTATATAAGATAAACGGGAGAAAAAAACATGTGATCAACAATAAAATTGCCCGTAACTCTGTTAACATTTCCTCTAACCCTTTGTCCCATTTCCGTGATTCCCTTTTCATTTCGTAGCGAAGAGATAAAAGTACAATTTTGCACAAAAATGATACAAAAAAAAAATCTATTCTTCAGAACATTTTTTACGTTGAATATACTATCTTAAAAGTAGATATGGCGGGTATTTGGCTAAATAGCAACTTTCTGTAACATTTTCAGATTTATCCATCCGCTATTTTTCGAGTTTTGATGTAACAAACATAAGGCGTGATCTAACCCTTGCATTTTTATATATAGGGTTATTTGGAATTTAATTTCCTACCGCTTCCCTTTTAAGACACAGAGACACAAGACTTATATGGAACTCAGAGAACAGACTTAAAAGAGAAGAGATTAACCAGCGGTATAGCAAAATATATTGCCTAATATAATTTATAAGGCTATTATATAAAATCTCAATTTTTTTTTCCTCTTTAAGATCTAAAAGTTTGCTGGCTGAATTTTTTTTTTCGTTTCCTGTAAATGCTTAGCCGAATTGTTAACAATGATTTTATATTCTGTTGCCTAAGAAACATTTTTATTTATTTTGTACCTATATTTTTCATCCGTAAGGTATATGGCGATATCGGACTCATCCACAAGCCTCACCCCACAGAAAAAAATCTATATATACGTGCCTGGTCATGTCACGATATCATCCTACAATTTTATTCCGTCCATCGAAGTGAAACATCTAATATGATTTTCTTTCATAGTCAATAATAAAGGTACTGACAGTAATTACAACGCAGGGAATATAATTCATAAAAATTGTTTAGGAAGCTTATTATTTTTTCAAATTTATTTTAAAATAATTCTTGATTCGTATATAAAAAATAAATCTTAGATATTTATTTATTTGATTAAAAAAGGTATTACATAAATAATAATGATCAAATAGCGATAAAAAAATATATATATATTCATCAGAAAATAAAAGTTACATTTTTAAAAGTTTTAATATTCTCTTTAGGCCTATGATTCCAATTTATCACCTTATCTTTTCCGTACTATTTTTTTTATTTTATATTAATGTTGCCCACTGCCGCAAATAAACAATTTTTTTTTATTATTATAATACTTTACCAAAATATATTTGTGGGTATAACAATAAGGAATATCAGTGGTTCAGAATCTTTAACAAAAACCAACTGCTTATTGATCCCTGTTATTTAATTTTCCTTAAAGTCCTACAGCTTCATGCTTTCCAAGTATTTTTTAACATTTGCGGACGTAATTCCCGTAATATGTTTTCAAAATAAGTTGAAATTTTTTTTTCAACTTTAAACGAATGCTGAAACTAATTTTCTTATCAATAGTATAGGAAACTCTTCGTTAGATGTGCTTTAAGTCCTTTTGTAGTCTAAAGTAATTTTCACTTTTATCCCTTTCCAGGTATGGAAGAGATCATAATCATACGCTGAGGAGTAATGTCTGGCATATTTCAAATGTGAAAAGAAAAAATTGATATTCTTCCAAAAGTCAAGGAGGTAGTGAGTAGGGTGCCATAACCTCCTTATTTATCCCCTCATAAAAGCCAGGTTCTCATTTTATGGCTTAGTGGTCATAGGAAGCACCCTACTACCCGAAGTCCTCATCGCGAAATAACGTTTCAATACCTATCATAAAATAGCCATCAAGGTTTAAAACACTATACGAGTACAATAAGTATAAGCTATACTCATGTCATTAAAAAAAAAAAAAATAAAAAGGCTCGATAATAATAACAGATAGCGTAAAAGTAAATTGGATTGATTTTATGTAGGTGTTAAAATAGGTTTCTTGAGGTTCAGTCAATAATTAACAACTATATTAAGACGATGTTTCGAGACTATATTGTTCTTACAGATAATCATTCCCTGCAATGGACAAACAGGTTAGGATAAAATTATATGAGTTTCATAGGTAAAATTGTTTAAGAATTAAGTCAACAATTTTATAAATATATAAAACAGACAGGTTGGATTATATATATAACTGTATACAATTCAAAATATAGAGATGATAAATATACTATGAATATTTGTGATGGATAATGCTAAATAATCCACATAGATGTTTACTGACTAAAAAACTGGACTGTAAAGAAATAGGATGGTCATAACATAACCTAACCTTAGTTAGTTGATAATGAGAACATATAGTCTCGAAACATTGTCATAATGTAGCTGTTTATTATTGACTGGACCTCAAAATATATATCACTATATACATATATACCCACAAAAAACTTATCTAATTATAACTAGCTTTATTTAGCACATAAATATAATTATTTACGTTTTTATATTTATAATTGATTTATATAAACTTTTTCATTACACAGAAATGACTTTAATATTCATTTTTCAATTGTAAGTTTATAAATAAACAAGTGAATGTTGATTTTCAGAAAACAAAGATTCTTTTTATATCACACCCGCGGAAGGGGAGCGAAACGAGGGAGATGCTCCCTAGTATTGAAAAGGAAATTATGGTAATGGAAAAAAGATCAAATCATTATTAAAGGGTTAGAATCGATAATAAACGTTACGTATACTGAATAGAAAGTTACGAACGGTAAGGGGAAAATTGTTTATATATATACACGTAAAAAAAACATACTTGTTTTTATAAAATCATGAATGTTACAATATATCTCTATTTTTTGGAAACATCAATGTTAAGAAAGGATTTTGTCAAAATATCTTTTTTATTTTCAATTTTATTATTTTATTTTTTTATTTTTGGCCAAAACACCAATAGTATCTTTTTTTCTATTCAAACAAACGTGGTTGTGGAGGTTTCTAATAATCTACATATATTATCAGTTAAAAAATCTGCAGTAACGAGGGGAGGTAAAGTTTTCCCAGTGCATGCTACCAAATTTACGAATCATATTCGTTCAAAAATTAAAAAAATAAAATGGAAGATGGAGACACCGATAGCGCTAAAGTCGTTTGGTTCACATCCTAATAGCCAGGGCTACATGACTATAATTAAGGGCGTTAGTAATTACCTAATTGAGCTAAGGGAGAAGGAATTGTTAGCAGAGGTGGAGCGCTGTCTATTATTTGCCCCAACAATAAATACAATGGCCCTAGGGGAGGGCCGCAGATAAGTCCATTTGTTCTCACTTAGGCTTTTCTCTAGTGAGAATATCAGTCGTATTTCACATCAGGAACGAACCATGCATTGGAGTTGAGTTGCTGTAAAAATAACTATAACTAAAGCAAATTTTTGTTGAACCGATATGAGGGTGTATTTGTTATACAACGCATTTGGGAGAGTCCGTAGAGAAAAATGGAAAAGTTGCTATGACTAGGGCATGATTAATTCTACCGAAAAGTACAGCTGCAAAAATCGGTAGAACTTTGGAAGTGAGGCTAATCTATTTTGAGACCGTTCAGTTTGGCCCCGATCTCAACTGAAAATGATCCTCAGGAGGTTTATTTATTCCTTTTGAGCGAACAAAGCGAGCGGATGTCGAATGCTAGGATCAAACAAAGCTAATCAAGACCTATTTAAAACTGAAAAAGACGCGATGGGAGTTCGCTAATATAAACGCTAATCGGAGGTCACTAAAGCATTCAAAATAGGCCATGACGCTGTTCCTAAGTTGTACCCCAAAATTAAGTATACTTGCTGCTGATTATGCATTATTATTATTATCATTTTTAAATATAACAATATGCGTCTTGGAGTACAATAGTTAATATGAACTCTTAAAAACATTTAATGTTAATAACTTCTAACAGGTGGATTGACTTATTGAATAAAAATGAATTTATTTGTAAAAAACCAGACAAACCAAAATACGACAACACAAAGAACATAAATAATCAATATTCAAACAGATTGATTATTTCAGAATAAATAAAAAAACCAATCTTTAGAATCCATCACTATTTCATTAGGCCTGTAATAATGGTCTCACTACAATGCACATACTATAAGATTTCACATATGAACGGAATAAATTTTTAGCCAATTTTTATGTGACACTGCGTTCAAGTTTTTCGTATTCTGAGGCTGTTCGAATTGGTGTTTGGCATAAAGCAAATAACTGTTCGATCGGACTGTGACAAGATTAATTATTTTCTATGCCTTTTCAAATCTTTATTATTCTCTGGAAATCTCATGGCGAAACTGACTATTAGAGAACGTGTTTCGTGAATATAAAAAAATATCTCAGTCTTAGCAGCTGCTATAGAACTAATATTTCATTTATGTAACGTTGAGCAGTCAGAGAAACATTTCTGAATAAGACACAACCGAACCTATCAGTGAATATGAACATGATCTTTTATTTCAAAGTAGGCAGACGTTTTCGTTGGCGAACCTCTTTTGGATCTCTTGAAGTCAACTGAATTACCATATTTTTTTTCTCCGAGTCTGATCCGAAACATTTAATCTAGTATTTAATATAGTAGTTGGTGTGGGGCCTTCGTGAATGGTTGATTATTTTTTTTTTTTTAGATAGAGTTGTCCTTAAAAATCATTGCGTTTTTGTACCATTCTACTACCTTGCAAAGGACGCAGAGTATGCCTTTCCTCCAACACAGTGACAGCTTATGACACATTTCGTTGAATGCATAAATTTACATTCATAATTAAATGGACTGGTGTGGCATTGATTGACTTTGTATGAAGGTTTGATTCTTTTTCTATCTATTTATATTTTTTGTCTTATTTTTTTTGTTGTTTTTTTTGGTTTGGTTTGGTTCAGAAATGAACCTACAAAATAAAAATGTAAGTAAATCAAATAAAATATACTTTATTGCTTTCTATGCCTAAAACAAACATCTTGATCACTTTTAAATTCGAATTATAATTAGGACTTCTTCACCAAAATGTATCGTTTGTCTTGATCGGAGATTTCTCGATCTTTTTAGATACGAGATGAAAGAGAGACATAAAAATTATTTTGTTTAATCTGGAACGAATTATATACCCATCTGAAAAACTACATAACATCAATATAACTATTTATATATCTATTCTAATATATATCTATATATATTATATATCTTTATAACTATATAACATCCCTCCTACATTGTTAAAGCACAAATTGATCACTGAATTCCAGCAAAACCAGATCCTGTCTCCCCTTTCTGACCTTTATCCAACTCCAAGCTGCAACGTAAAACGGCTCTTCCCACAGCCCACAACTTCTAAAACTCCTTACCAACATTGGATTCGTTACTCCCGAACAAATCTGGTAACTTCTTTACTCGTTCAACCCTCGTTGAGAAAGGCTATGGGAAGGAAGGGAAAGCATATACTTAAACCATTTATTCGGTTTTATTCCATTAAAAAAAAAAAAAAAAAAATCATTACTGAAGGAACTGCACCTGTTATTTGGCAATGTATCAATACTGAAATTGACACCTATATCGTGTTCCTGCTCTTCATGACTGCAAGGCTAACATCTTATTGTATACCACTCAGGAATAATTAGTTATATCAACGGTAACTATGTTACTGGTAATCAATTACTGTAATTAATTGGTACTCACAGGAGGATTGACACCACAAGCGGGTGCTCAAGTTGCACGTCTGGTAATGGGACTTCAACGAAGGGGTAATTGGTTTAATAAAAATTAGATTTATTAGAAATTCGATGCCTAATTAGTTGCAGTTATTATAAATTTATGCATATATATATATATATATATATATATATATATATATATATATATATATATATATATATATGATTAGCAAAAAAAATTAATCCAAGTTTTCAACGGAATACACCAGGATTTACTTAATGAAATGCATAAGCCTAGTTATAACACTGAAATTACGTATATAAAATTAGCATATGCCTGGGATGTTAGCAAACATTTAGTTAAAATTCAATGACTGGAATTCCCACTTATAATAATAACATAATAATTTTTACAAATATTTATAACTTTAGACAAAAAAAAACTTCTTCCTCTAAAGTACCTTTTAAAAATTTTGTGTATTTAAAATAATTAAATGTCTCTCATTGATAGTAATTATAAAAAATATAGTTGAAAAAAAAACCAGGCAATATAAAAAAAAACAAAAAAAACATGGACTATGTTGACAAATATAAACAGAGGAAATAGGATCAGTAATATAGATTTGTAACATGGTTTTATAAACACATATCTTACACAAAAACTAACATGATTGTTTTTTTTTTTATGAGAAAATAAATGCTACCGTAGAAACTAAATGGAAACTTTTAAACATTTACATATTTTCATCTTAACATACCAAAAATGTCAAGAGCGCAAAATGGTCATAAATTGTATTGATTGTGGAATTTTTATATTTTTTGTTAAAACCCAGTTTTAAAACGCCGAGTATATTACTGTATCACCAAAAAATAATAATAATAATAATTAAAAAAAATTGTAATAGGTAGGTTAACTAAAAAACAGAATTGTAAGAAAATTTCATCCTGATGGGAAGAATCATAAGGCTTAGTAGCATATATTATCATAATTCTAAAAACATCATATCGACAGGATGAATCATAAGGCTTGGTTTAATATAATTATTATTATTATGAATAAATTTCATATCGACAGGATAAATCTTAAGGCTTGGTTTAATATAATTATTATTATTTTAAACAAATTTGATATCGACAGGATAAATCATAAGGCTTGGTTTAATATAATTATTATTATTTTAAACAAATTTCATATTGACAGGATAAATCATAAGGCTTGGTCTAATATTCTTATGATCTCATGATTTTTAACGAATTTCATACCCATGGGATACAAAACATTATAACAGTAATATAACGAAGGCCATAGAGTTTTATATCATTTCTCAAGTTCTTATCTCAAAAAAGTTTGTAATAACAGTTCCGTAGCAGTTGGGACGGTAAATCAAATTGATATTGAATCCTTTTAATTAGTGATTCGGTCTCCTACAAGAATCGAAAAGTTTCAATGAATAATCTACGCTGTTCAACTTTGTGAATCTTATCTAAAGGAGAAAAATGAGTGAGAAACACTTTCGACTAATATAACTTTTTCGATTTAGTTCGAATTCAATATAAATTATATAAAAGATACAAATTATTAAACATTGGTAGTAAATACTTTATTCAGTTAGGCTGAACTAGTATCATTTACTATTCCATCCAAATTATAATCAAACTAATGGTATCAAAATGTTTTTCAATTCAGTGGGCTAATAGTATTAGAAAAATCCACCCAAATTATATTTAAGATTAAAAACGTAATGATACTTCTTTAAATTTTTCGATAATTTAAATGAGTAACTCATTTACCATAAGGTCCTTTAATGAATGGTCCGGAAGAAGGTAACAAAAATAAGAATAAATTTTATTTATTAACTAGCGACTGTTCGACCTACATCGCGTGTAGGCCATAAAACCTTCAGCTCCTTGAAACTCTACGGTTGTACTCTGGGTTTTTCTTCCAAACTCCTAGCCCTGAGGAAAACAACAAATGATGTATAAAACTTAAAAGTGTTAATTATTATTGATAAAATTATAATAATAATAAGGTCGATAAAAAATAATCTATAATTATTTCCAAAAAAAAAAAAAATCGAAATGGATAAACATGAACTTATAAATCCACTCGAAATTATTGCTTAGAAAATTAAGATTAAATAAAAATTATTAAATATATTATTTGTTAAGTCAATTAAAAAAATATTGAACACGTCGCTTTCAATTTTTATAATTTCTGGATTTGATATTGATTGACTAGTATAAATAAATAATCCATAGTTATTAAATTATTAAAATTAAAAGGTCTTAAAATATATAATAATTCTGTTGACATTCAAGTGACGTTGATTATTTACGTTTATAGTACGCCAGTAAGAAATGGAAGGATTTTTTTTAACATTGACTGAACCCCAATAATCATTCTTTCGACTTAATAAACACATTTTTTTATTTACTTTTTATGCACAAAATGATTAAATATTGCGTAGACAGGTTGACACCAAAGGCGAACAGTACCTCCTGTATTTTTTGTCCCACTTCTTTTCTCCCTGCTGGATTTACAGACCTTTTAAATCTTTTACCGCCTTAACCACCTGCTCCTTCCCTGTGGTATCTTTTTTTTAGTCTTTCATTCTATCTGAGCTTGAGGTTTCCCCACGTGGTCTCTTGTCGACGACCTCGATTTCATCTATGACCTGTCTAGAGGCTCAGTTTTGGCGATATACTAGCAAGGTAATCGATTCAGAAAGTAGTTTTCTTAGGCTAGTTTTCCTTTATAGAAGAAATAACCAAAGAATAAAGAAATTAAAAAAAAAAAATTCCGCCTACCTGTTGAAAACCCAGAAGTACCAAAAGGTCAGGAAAAACCCACGGATCTTCCTACTCCTATACAGTCCTGAACTTGTTATTGAACATTGCAGTAATTTAGTATGTCAGTCTCTATAAAAAAAAAGAAAAAAAAAGTAACCTATGTATCTTACATAATTTTATCCTATACCTGTTTGTTCACCCCTGTAAGGCATGATTATGATAACAACATACTCTCGAAACGTCGCCATAATATAGTTTTTTTTTTTTTTTATATGAACCTCAAGAACCCCATTATACCATTTAATAGCTAAAGTGAAATCAAAGTCATATATATATATAATAAAATGGGCTGGAATAATTAAGTGGTGAAATGTTTGACATTTTAATTAAACAATAAACATTAGGCCTGCTTCCTACTGAAATATGCCATTTTTCTTCTGGGTTAACTTTTTTTTTAAATTTTAGTTTAATTTAATATAAATAATTTTCTGTTATAATTGAAGATGAAAGATCGAAAATTCCATACTTTGCCGATTTGGCCGGATCCAGATAGATGTAGGTATATCCTTTAACAATAACCCCTACTCATCCTAATCCTCTTGTTTCTATCCTTGCTCCCTCCTCTATTGCTGGTAATCCCCCAAGGAGTGTAAAAAGGAGATGGCCCCAGGACCTTGTAGTTAAAAATATCATTAGATTGCTGAACATGGTAGTTTTTCTACAAGTCTATTTATTTCACTTTTTTTACAAATTTACACTGAAATTAATAAGTTAAAATACTTCAATTTGTTTTGATATATTTGTAAATATCGATATATATATATATATATATAAATTTTTTTTTTTTTTTTTTTTTTTTTTTTTTTTTTTTTTTTTTTTTTAATATTTTTCCTTCTATGGTACCCCCAAAGAAGGAGAGTTTATTGAACGCTTTACATGCTCCATGCCTATTTTATTAGGCACATTACATGTATTACAATTGCACAATAATATAATGTATTACAATGTATTATAATTGTTATTATGATTATGTTATATACGAAAAACAAAATAAAAAATAAATAAGAAAAGTTACAAAAGTAGTAATATAAATATAAACAAAGGTAGCAATATAATTATAAATACTAAATACTAAGTAGCAATATAAACTCAAACACAAACAAGAAAACAATATAAATATAAACTAAGTAGCAGCATAAGTATAAAGTAGCAATATAAACATAAATAACGAAGTAGCAATATAAACAGAAAATAGAAATGAAAAGTTACTAAATGTAGCAATATAAGTTAAATTATTACGATTTATGATTTACAATTGTTATTAATAATTATGTTAAAGAGATGTTACCAATAAAAAATAAACCAAAATAAATTAAAATAAAAAGCGCAACAAGCTATGTACAAAGCTAATAAATGCAAATAATTTAAACCGCCTTCCTACATTCGTCAGTCAGTCGGTCAAAGTCTATTTTCCTAATAAATTCCAGGAAGTCTTTTTTAAATTTTGTCATCAGTCTCTGTTCTGTTTCAGGCCATCTTCCTCGTTTCAAAAGAACGTTCTGTATAAGTTTTGCCCGAATGTGGTCCAGGTTTATGCAGTCAAATATTAGGTGTCGAAAATTGTGTATCTGTCCGTCGTCTGGGCACTTGTCATTGTGTAGTATGTTAAAGCGTGTTAGGTATTGTTTAGTTTGTCCGTGTTCAGTAAGAATTTGTGTAAGTTTGTAGTCAGTACTTAGTATTCTTTTATAATTGTGAAATGTGATGAGGGGAACAAATCTATGGAGACTCGGTGATTTTGAGGAAGCAGTCCAGGCTAGGTTCCACTTAACTACCGTATCCTTTCGAATGTCCGCTTTGATGTAGGATATCGGAACCTTATCGTACGTCAGCGGGAGGTCACTGTGAGCCGCTAGCTTAGCAAGCCTGTCCGCTCTCTCATTGCCCTCTATCCCTGAGTGCCCCCTTACCCAGACTATATTTATATATTTGTTTTGATTGTGTAGTGTTGCCAAATGGTTTCTGATTTTGTCAGTAAGTTCGTCATGTATCTTTGAATTTTTAATTGAATGTATGATGTCCATGTTGTCTGTGTAAATGGTTATGTTGTCTTCTGTTTCTATCGCATTTTCAGAGAGATACTCTAAAGCTTTTAGTACGGCTAGCTTCTCCGCCTGGTTATTTGAACAATGTTTACCCAGCCTATGCTGAGCTTGGGACATTTTTTCATTGGTACTTCTTAGTAACCAGGCGCATCCTACATTCTCTCCGTCTTTGCTTCCGTCTGTATAAATTTCTGTATCAGTTTCTGTATCGATTAGTTCATGTGGCAGTACTTGTGCCGTAAGCGCGGGGTGTGTCCAATATTTACATTTAGTTGGGAGGTCTATATTGTCGTGTACTATATTTTTGTAGTTAGTCCGTCGTTTTTTAATATCATAAAGTTGAACTGTTTCTTGGATTATCAAATCTATAGGAATCATTCCCGCCAGGACGCAGGCTGCTTCATGAGAGATGGTGTGGAATGATTTACAGATTTTAATCCCCATAAGTCTTTGGAGCCTTCGGAGTTTCACAAGATTACTTTTTCTAAGCATACCTCTGTGCCATACATGAACTGCATATAAAACTTTAGGCAAGATAGCTCCCTGATAAATAATCTTAAGAATCTCCGATCTAAGACCCCAAGAGACTCTGGCTGCTACAGTCAGTCTGTTAATGGTTAGTAAGGCCTGATTGTAAATGTTGTCAATGTGTCTTTTCCAGTTCATTTTTCGGTCGTAAAGTACACCTAAGTATTTTAAAGTTTCACGTTGTTTTATTTGTGAAGAGTTCAGGATTATGTTTAATTTTGGTAGAGTCCGTTTTCGTGAAAAAATTATAAATTCTGATTTTTGTGGATTGAAAGTCAGTTTATTTTGTTTAGCCCATCTGGTAAGCCTAGCTAGTACAAGGTTTGTGACGGATTCTAGTTCTTCCATGTTTCGCCGTTTGACCAGTAGTAGGACATCGTCTGCGTATGCGATTATACTAGTATCAACCGGTAATTCTACCTGAAATATGGTATTAATTAAAATGTTCCATATTACCGGTGATAAACTAGAACCTTGTGGAGTCCCCTTGCTTAAGTGTCTGCTGATCGTGAACGAGTTAGTTAGTATGTTAAGTTGTCTGTTAACGAAATAATTTTGCACTAATTGATAAAGATTTTTGGGGCAGTTGTATTGTTTCAGATTATTTAAAATTGCTGTCCACCAAGCATTGTCAAAGGCTCCTTTAATGTCCAGGCTTACTACTAGTAGGTGTCTTTTCTTGTCCAATGTCGTCTGAATTTGTTCATTTAAAGCACTTAGGGCGTCATCTGTTCCTGATTGCGGACGGAAAGCGAATTGATTTGCGTGTAATAGTTCGTTGGTGGAAAGAAAATGCATCAGTCTGTTTTTTATTATTTTTTCTAAAACTTTACTCATTACCGGTAGCATGCTTAAAGGCCTAAATGAAGTGGGGTCTTTTTTGGGGATCAGAACCAATTTAGCGATTTTCCAAAATTGTGGGAATTCAAATTGTGGGAATATATATATATATATATATATATATATATATATATATATAATATAAAAATAAATTGAATAGTATTAATTAAAACCCACTGGTGTTCGTTTAATATTAAATTATTCACTCAGCACTCCTTTAACCTATAATCCACCTTCCTTAATCTTGTACTGTTGATGATACTTGTTAAAGAACCGCAAGAACTAACTGCAGTTAATTTCATTGATGTGATAACAGGGAAAACTACTCCAACTGAGTAGGTTTCACCTATAAAACTACCCAATATTTTACTGTTTCTATTTACTTTATACTCTTTATCATTCAATACCGATATCAGAATTCTTTCTACTTAAGTATAATTGTCTTTTCTATCTTTGTATTTTGCAGCATTAGAAGTTTATATTTTATTTCTTTGACTATTCATTTATTTATATTTTTCAGTCTCAGAGTTTGCATTCTGGAAATATATGCTATAGGTCCCTAATGAAATTATTTCGAAATCCCGAGTTCTCAAAATAAGAGAGGACCGCACTTTCCAAAATTGTTGGAGAGAAAAATCTTCAGAAGAATTTTTGGCCGTACAAAAGAAGGGATTGCTTGCGTATAAAGACAAATGTGGAATCGAGGAGACTCTAAGAAACATCAGATATTGTTTCCACCATTAAGAGTGCCAGGATAACATGGTTGGGCACTTATAAAGAATGGAACGTGATAGGCTCCCGAAAAATGGAGACACCCTGGTGGAAGAAGAAGACGTAACAATAAAAATGAAAATATCTGACTGTTTTTAAGTAGAAATTTGAATAGAAGGTTTTTAAATATGGATAGGGAGGTTGGATGTCCGATATTGGGAGAGAGATCTAGATAATGATTGGAATTTCAGGGATTACAAATCACATAATCTAAACAATATTTAATTATTTTACTACTTTATTTTTCAAGGAAACTTTGGTCTATTTCCAGCTAATTTTACAATTATCGATCGATCGTTATTATAGCAATATTCTTGTTATAGGCGAGGGAAATAAATCGATATAGAGCCTGAATAATTCCGCCGTAAAGATATGAGACTGATGAGTAAAACTTTTAAATGAGACATAAACTGAGTGGTGAACAATGCGGCTAATCCAGGCTGGTTGGAAGGCAAGCACAGCCTCAAATATTTGCTTTCCTAATCTGGACCTGACCTAAGGCTTTGCTCCCTCCACCTTCCAACATCCAACTTCTTACTCCCACTGGCACGGTGGATAACCTCTAATCCTAGATTCTATGATCAGCAAATAAATCAAGTTTTGGTCTATAAAAAATCATTCGTTAAGCTACTAAGATAATTAAATTGTTCAAATAATTATACAGCAGCCAATTTAAATAACGTTTGGCAATTTTGTGACTGATATTGGCGGTTAACATGAGGGTATTTGATTAGAAAAAAAAAGTTTTATTTATTTAATGCATTGCTATTAATAAAATAGAAATTCAGGCCGCTTATCTCTTCTGAAAAGGAACCGTTGGAGGTTTGTTTATATCTTTTGAGCGAGCACAGCGAGCGGAAGTTAAAGGCCGAAATCTAATACAGCTAATCAAGGCCCTTTTTAAGTGAAAAGGGTGAGGATCATTTACAGCATCCATACAGGTTGGGAAAAAGGCAATGTCTAACTTTTTTTTTTAAGACTCAAGAAAATCAAGCACAATAAACAAATTAATAAAACACAATGAATAAAGGCAAACAAAGGCGTACCTAAGTGATGACAAAGGTAGTTTGAAAAATTTAAATAAAATCAACCATTGTATAAAAATAAATATATAAACAATTTGTACGCTTATAAATATGGAAATAGGCACAAATTATAAATTTTATAAATACTGCGAAGAGTGATCATCTTGATTTTAATAAAGCAACGACTTCAAGTTTTCGACAATCAAGCTCAGCTTTGAACATTTAGTAGCTACAATTTAGTGACTTGAGCCCGAATAAAAGTCACATGACGTTGAAATGATTTTCCTGTTAAAACATATCAAGTGGACGACTTGACAGGTGCCTTTGATGTGCCTTTATTCAAGAGGAATTGATGGCTATGGGATTTAAGTTCCATCAAATTGTCAATTCCGCTTATAATATTAGGTTCAAGAATCAATCATCTTAACCAAATCAATAATTTACCTCCAAATATTAGCGCATTCACCTAAATGAAATTTAAAAAGAAATGGAATTGTTGGAGTAGGTGTTAATATTATTTTGTATAGGGGGCACCCAGTATCATAGTAGTATAGTATATAGTATGATAGATTTTATACTATTGTTTTATATATATATATTATTATTGAAATAAATATTTTACAAATAGTGATGAGAAATCCAGCAGTAGAACATAAAACATGGGAGTATATATACTGCTTATTGTATTCAAATGCTTGATAAATATTATTAAATATATATATGGAAAGCATTGTGATTGTAATGGCAATGAAAGTATTCATAGTAGCCATTAAAGAAGCAGTAATAGTAATAATAATAACTAATCGAATCGGACTAGTCCTAAATCCGTTCACGGTATCTTGGTTAAAAGGAGTCTTCAGTCACATTAATATTTAAATTTCTTAAAGGTAATTTCCGATGCCTAAGTTATATCAGTTTTACAGAATTATTTCTAAAACTTTTTAAAATAAAACATGTTTATATTATATAAATACATTGTAGACAGCTTTAATAATAGGATCAAACTATAGGCGACGATGGATTTAAGCAAAACTAAACAAACGAACAAGGATTTACTGTTAAAAAAGCAATATTGTTTATTGCTAAAAAAAAAAACACATTTGTTAATACATACTATTTCCATGCTAGTTTCAATGGGAGGATTTGAACTCATTTTATGGGCAATATATGTATGCTCTTCCTAGAATTTTCAATATATTGATAAGGAAAGTAGTTTAATGAAAAATAGTGCTGGTCCAATTATTAGTGGCATCATCTTTAATTCAAGGGTTCCCGAACGTTTTTAGACGACCCTCCTGATAATATTAAATAAACAAAGAAACAAGGATGAAGTTCGTACATACAAACATTAAAACGGCGACACTTAATTATTCATTGTACCTAACCATTATAAGTTGTTCATATCGCTATAATTATTAAATTGAATTTTTAATTTTATATAATTTTTTATATATTATTCCTCAAATGTGTTTTATAGCCGGTCTTCCTTAATACATCAAATACAATGATTGATTCATTTTTTTTAAATTACCTTTCTTACATTGCCGAAAACCAAGCACATCTCCCAGACAAAGTAGAAAAAAACTGAACTGATGACAAGTTATACGTGAACTTTAGGTGATCCACTATAACCCTATAAAACGCGAAACAAAAAATTATTATTTAAACTGAACAATACTTTCAATTGGAATTTTTACACACTTTTCAAGAATATATCGCTAGAATCAATTAAGAAAAAAAAATAAATGCTTGTTTCTCTTTTACAGTATATATCATTTACATATAATTTTTATACCGCACCGAAACTAGAGTTAGTTGAGTTGAGTTGAATACTAACTACGTAAGAACTGAAGTTAATTTGGCTGTTCTGATATATACAAAATGTTTTATTCATATTACATTCATTTATAAATGCTTCTGATAATTAATAGACGGTATAGTTTTGCATATTGATTGCCCGGACGAAGAACTGACTGGAATCCAATAGTCTTGAAACTTCTTGTGTAAATTAGGTGTCTAGCTATGCACATTTTTAATGGTAAAAATGATGGGCGGTCAGCCATAAATTTTTAAAATAAATTTAAAAAAAAAATCTACAATAAGATAGTTAATAAAAATATACTTAACAATATTAAAATTTAGTTATAGCCAAGTTTTAACTAGATTTTTAATGTTAAATGAATTGATTAGTATGCTGTGTAGAGTAGTTTACTCGAAATAATGCGTCTTAAATAAATTTGGAAAGGAGGTTTTATCTTGATAAAGATCCTCTATTTTTTTTTTTTTTGTGTGTGTAGATATGTATAAAAATTCGAACTGATGTTCTCTATCCGTCATAAGTGTCAAACGGTCGGTCAGCCATTCGAATTTGATAAACCGACTGGTAATCTCCTCGGGTAAAAAATCCTGTTAAAAAAAGGAATTTTTTTTTTCAATCAAAAGCGAAAAATGTCCAAACGCCGATAAAATAATCCATTCAAAACGTCCGCTCACTCATATTTTCCACTACTGGGAGTATAGAACTGGCTGGCACTCCACGTCAAATATTGACAGTGACACTATCTTTTCAGCTATCCTATCCAAGTTTCCAATCCAACACTTCAATGACGGTTTTGAAGACTTCACTGAAGAGAATAAACAAAACATTGTTCAAATGGAGTGAAGTTGACACAAAGGAAGAATAATCACATGAGTGAGTGGAGTTCAAAGTTGTGAGAATGAGTGTCAAAACCGAATAGAACCTATTTTGTATCGGATAAAGAAATCCAATAAATTGAAAAAAAAAAAAACGAAGAGCAGAATCACTTAAACGACAAACCTTAATCAATGTTTTTTTTTTTTTTTACGAAGACCATTTAGAGCCTTTTGGCTGATTTTGTAATTCCTTTTCAGTAATAAATAGAATATTGCGCAAAGTAATTTATTCTTTAATTTTCCTCAGTAGAATTTATTAAATTTAAAGAAAGGCGAGAAAAATAAGAAAAGAAATGATAATGAAAAGCAAAGATACGACAGTAGCAAACCATCAAGAGGATGAGATTGGTGCGATGTAAGATTGGTATGTGATGAGAGAACGTGTTATGACTTCAAACGCCAAAGATACAATTTTTACACATCAGGGTCCTACAAAGCGAATATTTTTGATCTGTTTGCAATACTATGAAAGAAAATAAAGGAAAGAGAGCGTCAGGAGAGAACATCTAACCCCACATCTTCAGTGGTTTACACCACTTTATTGCTTTGCAGCAAAAGTTAATCAGGAAATAATCATTATTTATTTTAATTTTAAATGTCGAATTGATACAAAGAAGAATATTTTTGAAAAGAAGATTTATGATGCGATTATTTGTGATGGTTTTTTGTTCAGTAATTATCTGCAAATGGATCGATTGGATCTTTTCATATACGTAATATTTCTTACAGAACTTAAGGAAGAAATAAATTTAAGGTTTCCCAAGATTAAAACGAATGTTCCTCCGGGAAAAACTTTATTACATTCAAAGTTGCATTTTTGGTTCCTTCTGTGTTTTTTATATGAAAAATGGAATTCATATATATATATATATATATATATATATATATATATATATATATATATATATATACGAGGAATGTAAGTAAATGTAACATTCAATATATAATATTGCCAGAGAAAATTACTCAGCTGTAAATCTCGGTCTCAGATGACCATTTCATGGTAGAATTCGGACAAAAGAGGAGGAGCTTAACCAGCTATATGCAATAGTTAGGAAATCAGATGGTTGGGGCACATGGCACTTATACCCTGAGAATCGAACCCAAAACGCCTGCTAGAAGATCAACATATTGGTTGGTAGACGTTAGAGGAAGATCACGTCTGAGAAGGATGGGAAAGGTGGAGGACATCTTGAAGAGAATGGGTAAAAGAAGATGGAGGATTGTTGCCAGGGACCTTTTCTGTCCCCTAATGGTTGATACTTATAAGAGAAGCCCATGTTTTGTAGGATCGGAGAAGCACTAATAAATAAATAAATATTTCCAATAAAGAAGCTATGACTTTTGTAAAAAAAGGTTTATTTGACTGTTAAAATACAGAAAACAAATATACAGAAATACAGAAAGTCAAAATAAAAAAAAATCAGACATAAGTGCGTGGAGGAGACGGGCTGTAAAGAGACCCAGAACATATTACAAAATTTTCCTAGGCCTATCCTCATTTACTTATGATAATTTGCATATGATTCTTTATATAATAACAGTTAAATTAATGTTTAAAAAATAAATAAATAATTTTCTGAAGAAAAATAATCATTGGTGGCACAAATGTTCTCTCGTGCGGAGTTTTACTCTGAAAGACAGAGATGCCACTTTTATCCACATTGAATATAAGATCCCATAAAAAAGGGGCTCATGATTGCAGCACAAAAATTTTTTGTGTTTTTGTTAAAAAAAAATTGGGAAATGACTGGTATATTTCACTACAAATAGTTTACATATTACGTAGATTTACTCTGAATATTGTGCACAAAAAAAACTGTATGACTAGTATCATACGTTAATATTCTTCAACGGTTGTAAAATCGGGATAAATACTTACATTTTTAGCGGCATGAATATAAAACAAGCAACTAAGGTCGACACCAGTGCTCACACAAGCCTTCTTATAAAATTTTTCTTCAGCTTAAGGCCGTTTCTATTATAATGCTGATGCGAATTTTTTAAATACTAAGAATGCTTACATTAGCCCCAAGTGCCCATTATACCATCCTCTACATAATTCTTTTACATTTTTTCGAAATCTTTGTATTGTCTTGAAGTGATGAATAGTCCATATTTTATTTCTTTTAATTCTTCTTATATGATGTGTGAAGTTCTGTTTTTAAATGCTGATGAGGCTAGAGTAGACTGTAATGTAAAAAGATTATTTACCATTTCAGACAGGTGTTTCCCCTTCACACCATCCTGAGTTCTATTGAACATAGAAAATAAAAGGCCTATAGAGGAGATGGCATCGTGTTAAACTAGTGATAACAACGCAAATAGAGAGAGGAGTGGCAAAAAGGGGCTAACAGCTTGAGACGGAAGAGTGTCAGCTTTTCCGATGGCTGTCAACTGGATGAAAGCCTGGAGAGAAGCAACATATTCTTTCCTACCTCCCATCCCTTTCTATGGGACTTCTCTCCCTTTTCTCGGAATGGAATAGGCCACATCTTCCCTCTTGACAATGCACTCATACAAGGCCTACACTTAACATAACTTTTACCCCACACATTTTCATAGTTCTAACCATTTTCCACGATTATACATATTCAGAAAAAGGGTAAAATTAGAATGTATTTTTAGATTTTTTTCTTAATATTCGTTAAATGCATATTGACCAATTGGAAGGGTACTATTCAAAGCCAACTGTCAATGTTCTGCGAGACATAATGAGGACTATCGAAGACGAAACAAAAAATACAATCCATGAGAGGTTCAGTACTGGGTTCGGATTCTTGACCAAAAGGGGTTGTTCTTCACGCCATTTACCAAAGGCATTAAAAAACACATAAAAACGCTAACATCTTTATTGTTAAAAACTCCCTGACTTAAGTATTACTCACGTAAGCATGCTACCAATGTCGCTTTCGTGCAGGTGAATTCCAAATCCAGCGTTCAAATTCCCTATTCAATTAAGCCACTAACAGTTTTTTGATCATTTGACATTTTTGATTTTCAAACCCCAAACCGGACACCAGTTGTAACACTGTAATATGTATACTATTAATTAATATAACACTGCAAATAATTGTCATTCATCAAAATGAGAACGCTAATTATTAACAACGTGACAAAACAGTTAAAATTAATTTAACAGTGAATGTATGCTTCGCTGTTCAAGGTTAAACTCCGCGGTAAAAAATGGACTCCCTCGCGATGCTTGATCACTTATATATGGTTCCCTACGAACTCTCTCGAACAAAACCGATCCGGTCTCGAAAGTTCATGAACTGTGAAAACATTTGTTTTGGTTTCTTCCCTCACAATACTTTTAGAGTTCATTATCACCTCATTCTCATACTCTTAGTTATTTTTGAAAAGATCTTATCGCTCGCCAACATATTTATCTCGATTTTGAAACGAAAATCTTACACGGATTTTCGTTTATTATGAATTCATCCTTGTGATCCTCTGATGGGTACCTGTAGCACAAGCAGAGACTCGAAGGGAGAAGGAAAGAATTACTATTATAATTATAAATCAGTTTATAGTTGGTCCTAGCCTAAGTATGATGAATCAAGTATAAAAAAATATTATGTTATATTAATATGATATAGTGTAATGGAATTTTTTTATAATTAATATGATATTATTCCTAAATGGCCAGATAGCTGTTAATTTTATATAATTCAGATTGAGTATGTCTTTCAGTTTCTGAAAAAGATAATAATCTATGTTTTCTTTCCAAAAAATATATAAATTTAACTACACCCAAGAAGGCTATATCTGGGCCTATATATTTTGAAAAAACAAAACAAAAAAAAACCTATTAAATTACTATATTTAGCGAATAACTTAATCAAGAAGTATTTTATAGGTTTATCCACATTTGTTAACGATAATATCTTATACCAAACCCTCAAGTAAAAAATGTCAATATTAAAAAAAACATGCTAAAAAACATTGTTTCTGCGATTTAAATGCTTGTAAGAATTTATCACATTTATTAAAAGCCATGTAATATGTTAAAAACCATTTTAATTTTATAACTTATTAGTAGGCAATGAGGAAATAATTAATCAATGCAGAGGACTGAAGGCGGTCGAGTCTCAACCGCTTTTTCATTATCAGGTGAGTTTTATAAGGACCACTTAAAATATATTCAAAACTGATGATTAATTTTTAAAAACGAATAAATGCTCCAGATTTTTTTTAATTAAGAGAGTATTTCGATATTTTTTTGTGGTTAAATTACGAATTCACAAGGAATTCTCATAAGATGAGTTCAGGGAGTAACCCTGTTGCAGTGTATAGATGAGCTGTGTGAATAAGGCTTAATGTATCACCTAAAATCTCTCTAACAATACTGATCAATTTTAAACTTGTAAAATAAAGTATTAATTGATAAAAAAAAAAAATGAAAGGTTCAGAAGGAAATCGGGGAGGAGACGGATCTGTCCATAAAAAAACAAAAGAGAACAATAAGAGGGTTCTCGGATAAAAGAAGGGGGAGAGAATTGGTTTAAAAAGAAAGAAAATCAACAGTCGAGGAAGTTGCGTTATCGAAACCCATATGTTCAAACGATCTTCTATAGATACAATAAATAAAAGTAAAAACATCTTGATCGCTACTAAACAATAAATTAAGAAATTTTATGATGGTTATGGTGAAACGTCGACCCTTTTGTGTTGAATTTCATCAGTATTAGCTTAGGAACAATCATGACGAAATTTGATTACCTGAACCTTTAAGCTGCTAAGGTCTTACCAAAAAAGCCTTATTCAGTTAGATACTACAAAGACGAGGAATGAGGTCACTTTAAACTGTTAAATTTAACCGTTATTAGAGAGACACTTGTGGGAGAAAGAACGGTTCGACTAGCTCACGATGCTTAAGAAACTCACTATTTTATCAAATTTGGGTTAAAGGCTAACCGATAAATATGTGCTGACCAGGAAACGAATCAAGGACGGTTATAAGTTATTATGGGGAAAAGTATTTTATTATTTCATAAAAGATAAATTAGATATAAATAGTGTTAAACGCACACTATTTATTTCATTTTTTCTTTGCATAAAAAAAATAAGTTTTATTTTTAGAACACAAATGAAAGATTCTGTATACGGATCATTGAGTGCCTAAGATAACGATAAGCAAACAAGCGGTCAGCGTTCCCGTTTCAGGCATCATTACCATAGATTTGACAGGATCAAATATGTGCAGACCAAATATAGCACATCTAACAACAGTTAAATGGTAGGTCAGAAAATAAACAGGTGTTTATTCTTTATATTCATTTTCTTGACTACACGTACATGGTAGGATCCAGCCGGTTGTAAAGGGGGGGGTTGCAGACCCACAGCACTTCCCCTGGATCAGCCAATTATCCTTTTTACCTTGTTCCTTTCCCACAATTAAAATCCTATTGTTCATCATATTATTTATGCTTTTCCTTACTTTCTTACTTTTAGTAAAGTTAAATTTTATCTTTAAATGACTAGAAATTTTCCAAAGGGGGGGGCGGGCTGCAGTCCTCATAGCCCTTCCCCTGGATCAGCCAAAGTACACGTGTGAATAAACTAAAAGATACACGCACAAATACTTCTATTTCTACTTTTAGTCAAATTCCTATACTAATTTTATACTTCTGATTCACTAAAAAAGATTAATCTACATGACAGTAATAAATAACCTAAAGTAATAATAACCTATCTGGACTTACGTAGTCGAACTTTGTGGTTCCACCAAACCATCGAATTCCTCTTGCATTCAATCCCTATAATCCAAAATTTTTCGTAAAATCCTGAATGCTCCTTATTTCGTCCCAAATAAAATTATCTATGAAGACCTTAACGTTCCCTATGTAACCGATTTGGCCCGATCCAGATACCTGACCACAGTAAACTCCCTGCTCATCCTAACCCTCTTGTCTCCAACCTTGCTTCATCCTCTATCCCAGACAATCCTCCGAGGCGTTTGAAAAAAAGATGGCCTAGAGATCTAAACAATATTCGAGTGCTATCGCTGGGTAGTTTCTCCACACGCCTTTTCATGTCAGTTATGTACTTATATTAAATTTACTTATTGTATTGTATATAAAGATGTAAATTTCAATAAATTATATAAAAAAGTTATATATAAAAAAATTATACAGTAATATACATATCCAATTGTGCAACAAATCTATTTTTCCCCTACTACGGATTATACTATTTATACTTTTGCTAGCTACTGAATGAAGGCCGAGCTCAGGAAAAGTGAAAACGGTCTTTACGAAGCAAATTTATATGAGGAATACTCTCAAGGCAAACAAATTCTTAGACATCTACTGAATAGGAGTACTGCATATACTGGTCATGGGATGCCATGTGATTTTTCAACAAAAGACCGTATAGTTTATAACCAAGCCGACATCGCTGAAAAAAAAAAAGAAGGTTCTTTTATAACTTGTTTTGAAAGGTTTACCTTGAACAAATGGAAACATTGCGAAATGAGAAAACCATAATTTCGACAAAAAATTTAAAGAGAAAAAAAATCCTACCAAAGGGTGCTAAACGCAAACAAATAGCTACAGAAATACAACTACTCAAAGGGAACTTCGAGGGGGCAAAAGTAGAAGGCCCCCCCCCCACCCGTATTTGAGAATATAATTTGTCACTGCCTGCTTCTACCACGCAATAATATCATTCTATCCCCTTGACGTCTGTGCTAAATGGAAAAACATCTCGTTCTACTAACAAGGGGATTCAGTATGAAGAAGCTCGATATTAAAAATGAATAAACGTAAATATTTAAATATATTTTAATTGTTTAAATCATAAATTATATATTCTATAACGTGCATTAGAACAAATAATCGCACAAAGACATGGATTGATAGCTTGTTGTTAGATTAAACCTTTATTCTCTAAGCAGATAATACCAAAATAAATATTCAAATTAATACTGATTACTTGAATTAATGATAATAATTACATGGGGTAATAGCATTAAACGAATTAGGGGATTCTAGCCGATATTACGTTAAAATTGAGATAGGATTTGATAATATCTTTTTAACGTACTTAGATTATCCGAGGTAACGACGGAAGGGAGGGAAACAGATAATAAAATTTGTTTACATATTTACTCATGGGTAATAAGGATGCAAGTATAATAATTACGTATGAAAATGATAAATTTATATTTACTAGAAAAAATTGTGTCTACTTAATAAATAAAAATATAAATGAAAACATCTATAAGTGTTATATTCATTGATTGAAAATATTCATATGAAAATAATTTAATCTTTTTTTTTAAATAGAACAAAAATAATCCGATTTTTTTAATTAGTTTTTTCCTTACCTCCCGTCTCATTTCTCGTAATTCTTATATTTTTGAGTGGTCAGTATTTTCTTTTTCACAACAGTTTGTTTCCCAATTCCATATTCTATTTAATTTTTTTTTGTTTTGCCTATTTATCAACGATACTATTTATAATTTATATAATATATAAGATAAAACATTACACTTTCATTTTGTCGAAATTTTTCGATGAGAATGGTTCAACTTATTGGACAACGCAGAAATAAGATGATAAGGCGTAGAACCTTAGGTAAGGTTTTTCGCAAAACTTTAAAACGTAAACTTTTTTTTTTTTTGGCGGCTTTATGCACCGCGACCTCCTTGGGTCTATTGTGCGCCTGTCTATGCCCGTGTTTTTAAATTGGAATCTTTAAAACATCGGTAAATTTTAGTATGCTTGTTTGGTTTTGTAAGTCATCGGAAGTTGGATTGGTAACCAACGTAAACATTAGACGGATTTTTTATTAATAGGTTCAACTCCGGGATTTTTTAATAATTTTCTGAAACTATGCCAATTAATTTCGCATATAATGCTATTCTTAGTCAAAACATTTTTTATTTGGAGAGCTTACGTTTCGATCCAAACATGTGGAGACACAAGCTCAAGTTCAAGACAAATTTATAGTTTCATGCTTTTGGCCAAAATTTATTTTTTGAAGTTAAATTTCTCCATAATAGCAACGGCAATCTTTATGCTGATAAATATTACTAAAAGTTAGAAACCCGTAGAAGAGGTAAAATATTAAAATTTACTAATAACTGTAATAAATCCCGAAATAACTCCAAATATCACCTACTTCACAAAAATCTGAACAAAGACCTTAAATATAGATATATTGACAAAAATAAATTTTTCAAGGTTTTAAATTTAAAATCTGAACTTAAAATTTAGTCCTTGGGACCCGAACAGAACCTAAGAATGCAGTATGTGTAACCTAAATGAAAATAAAATCATAATTCATTTCATAGGAAAATGCTATATACTCAGTGATTTAAGGAGGAAATAGTTAGGAACATCGGTTCTTGTCGAAAGTTCAGTTGTAGGTTACCTTAATGATGAAGGCTTGGTTAGGCTGAATGGCTATATTAGAGAGGCTTATGGCTACAGGAAGTTACTTGTAATAGAATGTATTATTCCATTAATTGGAAAAATTTAATGTAACATTTATTTATCTTAATGCAGGGTTTTTGTTAGATATTCCATACTCCAGTAATCTTTCTTTTGAATATATTTTTAAATACTATGTAACTATAAATTAGGTGCTATTATTGTTTTTAATACGTGTATTGAGCCGTTTGGATATCTGTTTATTGAATAATATGTGTATATTTCATTAAAGTATTTCTCACTCTTTTTTTATAACAGACTTCGTATTATACCACATAAAATATTTTAAGTTTGATGAACTCTAATAAACGGACGATTGTCCATTGCGGAGGTTTTTGTGAATAATTATTGTAAATGGTGTAATTGTTAAAAATAAAACCATTAAATTATTCATTAACACGTCATCTCCTGAAATAATAACTGTTGTTGAATACTTAGGAAAAGTATAGTGCCAATAGTATTATAGAAATGTAATTGATCGTAACTTTTGATGGTTAAAATTGCAGAAAGATCAGTCATCGGGGAACTTTAGGATATGTTTAGAGTATTTAAGCATAAATAGAATCGTTTAAAAAAAGTAAAACTTATGACGACTTATGATGATGCAGATGGGTTGGCAAGTAAGGGATTCTTTCCAGACTTTCCACCCCGTTACACATATGTAGTGTTGGCACGCGATCAACGCGTCTGACTAGTTTTTACCCTTTTCCATTATTCAACCGCATCGACGATATTTATCAACGTCTTTAACTCCCAACGCATGTCCATAAGACTGTTAAGGGATGGATGTGTTGACCTTTCAAGAATAAACAAACCATACATTACCTTTCTAGAGTTGTTTTTGTAATACGGCATAAGTTTGTGACGAGCTACGAATGAAAAATTGTAAATAAATACACTCTTTTGTTAAACCTCCAAAGTGAATATATCACAATACTAATTATTTATCACAATATTTATCATTAATGAACTTCTGATTAATGCTGTTTTCAACCTATGCAACGAAGCCCCTCGAATATTCGAGCATGGATGGTTCTACGCATTGTGAAGCCCTTCATCGGAACATCCAGCTTCCAGCATCCATTCCGATCATCCGTTCTCGAGGGTATTCCACCCAACCTCGTTAATCTTGCCCCAAGTCAAAGCGATACTCGATACCTCGAAGATTCCTGGGAAACCTTGGGTTCGACTCACCTGCTGCCGACCCGTTCAAAGGAAGGAAGTGAGATTCTCTACCACTATAATGCCGTTGTTCAGCGTATCAGTTGTTCATTGATTCAGATTCGCATTCTTATAAATCAGTAACATTTATATTTCATTTTATATATTGTATTTTAAATATAATTTTAATGAAAAACATTACTTTAAATATTTAAGAAAAAAAGTACTTAAAGATGTCTTAAACGTCAACAGTATAGAAACATACATAAGAAAAACAAAGAAAGTAAAACATGTGAATTAGCCGAAAATGGTAGCTAAAACAGTAGGAATATACGTAAGAAAGATAAAAACATAAAAATTAACTTTTTTTTCTGTTGTACAACTACACCACTAAAACCTTAAATATTAATAAAATCATTCCAGCAATAATTAACTCTTTCTACAATTCTTAAAATTAAAAACATATTGGATTCAACTAGATGATTAGAATTTGAATTTCTATAATCCTCAAAATTATATAAATTTATAGTTATTATTGTAACAAACATTATCATGTTTTAATTCGAAGATGAAAACACCTTTCGATGCTTCTAGAATTACAGCATGAAGTTAATTTCACTCAAACAATACTAAAACTGGTACGGGAAGAGAATATTAGTTTGTATTATTTATTCTTTAACACTGGCAAATTAAAATTATTCTCATCAATCTCTGTTGCTCAGATCTCAGATTGGAAGGCCAATTGTTTTCGATTCGGTATTTAAAAAACAAAACAGAATATTTCATTTTTGGCTATAAAATCAAATGTAGAGCATAAAACGAAGTGTAGGAGGCAACTGAAGCAATGTACCCTTTTTATACTTTACTTTTTATACTATCTCTTAAACTATTCTTAAAATTCAAACACTACCTATTTTACCTATTTTACATTACATTTACCTATTTTAATTATTATCAAATACCATTCGCTAGTTGGCTATAATTCGAACTGAAGGAGGATTACATATAACACGTATGATATTATCAAGCCCTCGGACACCAATGTGAATTAGTAGCCAGACATAATTGGGATAGGAGCATCAATTGAGGATTCACTTAATGTCATTTTCAACATGCTCTACCATTCTAAATCCGTGATCGTATGTCGAATCTATTTATAATTTATTTGTAATTTGAAAACGTAATATTCCAAATCATTATACTATCTCTAATTGTAGAAAATATATAACAATGATACATAGGTAATAATAATAATAACAAGCAACTAACAGAAGAACTAAAAAATAATTAAAAAAATAAAAATAATAAAATTGAATAGTTAAGGTAAATAATTTACGTTTCAAACTTCGATTCGTTTATTATAAATTATACGGAGTTTTTAACGTCATCTAGTGGATATTTAGATTTAGGTCTGACCTGTAGTTTATACCGTTGTGCTCATAAGTTTTTGGCTACCCTAAATCGAAACAATTTAGTATTAGAATTTTTATATCTCCTTCAAATATTGATGAATGTATTAGCCGTTATCAAAGTATTAGAAACATCATTATCTTCCTTTATAACAAATATATACTTTTACATGAATAGTAGAAGATATAATTTTTTATTCGTGTATAAAGCTGTATAATTTATGTATTGTTATATATAAAAATGTATATGTATATTTGCCTAAAGCCAAACTCATGGCTAAAAGGTGTTTCAAACTCTCTAAAGCAATAAAGATCATTCTATTCTATTTTATTAAAAACGGCTCTGGTATTTTTAAATTATGTCATTTCCTGGAGGGTATATAAAACATTGAATACTGAGTGATTTTGATAGGTTGATGGATAGTCAGGATTTTTATTTTTTTTTAATGTTTCGATCCCTACTACCCTATGTTTCGATGTGGATCTTCATCAGGGCTTCTGAGTCCAGAGCAATACAATACCAAAGACTGAAACGTTGTAGAAGAAAGAAGCTTGCTTGTTCTGATAAGAAATGAAAACACCTGATATTCCCCTAGAAGGATAAAATATACATTTTAAAAATTATAAACCAAATAAACACTCGGAAAACGAAAAAAAACAGCCAGTTCATTCAAGATAATTAATCCTTGCAAAAATTTTCATTCTAGATAGTTAAATTTCCATAAAGAAGAGAAGCTCAAAACAATTGAAGCAACAAAGAACGAGGGAGACGGAGTAGCTGATACAATAGTAACTCAAAAGAAAGTCAAGCGCTCATTTTGCCCAGCTATCTCGGAAGAATTCAGTCGACCGTAGTGAGTTTATCCTAATGAAAATTTTCCCCCAACCAAGGAGGAGGGTTTCTGAGAAAAGGAGAAGAGGGATTTGATGACCATCCATTAGATCCGTTTTAAAAAGAATCCAAGAGGGGTCATCAGCCCCTAAAAGAAGATTAAACCGGAATGGAAGAAATTTGCCGAAAGATGTTTCTGATAAATGTTACTGCGGGCTCTTCCAAATCTAGTCAAATGTTCTTCAACAATATAATGAACTTTTATTTTATCCAAATAATTAGAACATTGTATAATAATACTTTAGGCTATCGATAATCCTTCCAGTAAACTTTACAGCACTTTGATTTTAATGCGTATTTATATTAAGACTCGGCGATATCATTTATGAGTACTTACAGAAGATACAGTAAATTTTTCCAAAAAAATGTCTTTGATAGTTCTCCGGAAAACACCATTCTCATCTTAAAAGCAAAGGTACATCAGATTTCGCGTCGAATGACATTCTTGAAGTTAAAATGTGTTTAGTTGTTTCGCCGAAATCGATTACCAATTTTTGTCATTTTGGCCGGAGCATGAATTACCCTTAAGTTTCAATGCCTCGAAAACGGCAACTCCAAATGAAATATTTTACAGATGAAAGTTATAAAAACCGAATTTTGCGTAAAACGGACTCATTAACTATGAAACATAGCTCACTCGTGTGCAGATGTAAAAAATAATAATGTGAAATTGTAGTATTGTAGTGCTTAATTTCTGCTTAGAGCTTTTTTTTTGTTTTGTTTTTTTGTTTTTGTTTTTGTTTTTGTGAAATAATACTAAATTTAACAATACATTTTCCTAAGTAAACTGCCTAACTGGTTAGTTCTAGTTCGTCTTGTACACTAGATGCAATATGGTAGGTACTTCAAAGATCGGCAAGTAAACAAAAAATATATATAAAATGCGTTGATGATTTATGATGTAAAAACTACAAAACGTACTGCAAATAACTTATGTAACTATTCGACAGTAATTTATGCTAAAATATTCGTAGAAACTAAAATAAAAAAACAATAGAATAGAATAAAACTTCTTTGAAAAATATATTTAAAAAAAAAATAAAGACTTGAAAAAATCGATTAACCCATAAGTTATATAAGCCGCATATCTCTTTGTTATATTTTTATTGGGTTCACCATTACCCTGAGTTCGTCCCTAGCAGAGAAATACAATCATTTCACAGAACTATATTAAAACCATATACGGAATAACCAAAACATAATTGATAAATAAAGATAGAGGTGTTTTGCTAGACTTATAAATTTCTAAATATAATAAAAAAATGGTTATATTTCTTTTTTTAATGCATTGCAGATGTCAAGTATAGAGGAAACACCGATATTTGAGTGCGTGTTTGGAATTAATGAAGGATGAATAGGATAGACCTCTTGGAGAGCTACTGATCCTTTGCAGGCTTTCTATACATCTAAAGATATTCGGAATATTTCTAAATATATATATATATATATATATATATATATATATATATATATATACATTATACATAAATATACGCACATACACATTTACAAGGTGTTTCTCCCAATCTTTACGATTAATAGAAGGTTTCAGTTATAGTATTTTTCTTCTTCGATTGAAAATATCTCTTATATACATTAAATAGCAGGAGATAGACAATTTTAAAAGTTTTACCAAAGCACTGAAATTGTAATTTTATTTAACCTATTTTGTAAAAATAATTATATCAAGTGCCTAATAATATTCAACAATTTAAAGTGGGCAAAAAAACCCGTGAAATTATCCGGATAGCACATAAGGAGAAACTAATAATATTTAAAATGAAATAGGGTGTTTATAAAATTTTTAAAAGGTACGTGAAAAGAAAAGTAACAAAAAAAGTTTAAGGACAGGTTTTGAAAATAACTTTATACAAAATATTCATCAATTTTAAATCTTTAAACGTAATTTCGAATTGACATTATTCGCTGATTTTAATGTGAGTTTTTACATATGATCCTAATATCTACCAATAATAACTACCATTTAAGTTAATCATAGTAAACTGATATATGTAAGGGGTCATAGGATAGACAAAAATAGTCCAAATTATTGTTCACGAAACAAGAAGGAAGCTTAAGAACGGGAAATATTGCTCTACCTTCATGTTTAACTAGTCTAGAATCGAAAGTTCATACATAAATTATACAAAATACATCATTCCAAGTATGTAAATAGATAATCGACATAGATTACCATATCGTGGTAAACCTAGACTTTTGGAATTAGTTGTAAAATCCAGAATACCCTGCAAACATAACTGTAAAATTAATTCAAACCTTGAAAAAAACCAAACCTTATCAATTTAAGAAGATTATTAGAGAACTTAATTTTTAATGAAATCTTCAAAAATTAAAAAAAAAAAAAAATAAATAACAACATCATCTTATTTTAAAGCTTATTGATTTCTCCAGTATTTCCAATAATAAAAACTATATGTTGATCCAACTTGTTGAAATATTATGATCCCACAAAAATCCAACTGTGTTTTTTTTTTTTTAAGGAAAGTTTGTATGGCCTTTAAACATTTTAAACTTTTTTACGAACTAGAACGCCAATCTTCGTAAAAAAAAAAAATCTATTTTTGTTATTATTTAATCCTTAAAAGACATTTCCAATTTAAAAAAAATATGCTAGTTGAAAAATCACAAAAACGGCTAATTGACCATTAATAACCAAAGAGAAGGAAATAGACCATTCCTTTAGTAAAAACATTATACTCAAACAGTAAAAAGAGCTCAAAATGTTCTGTTTCATTATTATTTGTATGAGATGTAATGCTAAAGTTACAGTTGCAGAAGAGAGAGAGAGAGCGAGAGAGAGAGAGAGAGAGAGAGAGAGAGAGAGAGAGAGAGAGAGAGAGAGAATGAGAGTGAGAGAGAGAGAGAGTAACCAGCGGAAGGATTCTTCCCTTTGGCCATAAAGTAGTTCCGTTGAAAGATTTATGACCACTAAAGAAGAGCAGTTTAATAGTGGGTAGCATTCCCGTAACTATGACAAAATAACAAAATACGTGCCTTTAGCAGAATATTACAACCTCTCATTATAACAAAAAAATTAAATAAAGATGAAAAATTCTGCCAGTTTTACATAAAAATAAGATATTCGTAGAAACAATTTGAAAGAATAAATATAATTTGAAGAACTAGAGCATCTGAACGAAAGCAAAATAATTTTTGTAATTATTTGCCTCCCGAAATACCTAATGGGATTTTTTTTTTTAAATATTGGCAGGGTGTTACCGATAAGTACGGATATAAATTTTAATGTAATAAATTTATTTTTGGTTTTTGTAACTTTTAAATTTTGAAATTTTGGTACTACTTCTGAAGTGTGGCTCCTGGGCGTGGCCTATTTCGAGAGGTTAGGTGACCGAGATATTATCGAACTGTAAAATGTACGAAATGTAAAAGTTTGTAAGGCGTTTAAACACTGTACATAACTTTTTTTTACGAACTCGAGAGCCAATCTTCGTAAAAAAAAAAATCCATATTTTTTTATTTAATCCCTAAAACACATTTAAATTTAAAAAAAAATGCTTGTTGAAAAATAACAAAAACGGCTAATGGTTAAAAGAGAAGGAAATAGACCATTCCTTTATGGTAATATTTTAGTAAAAACATTATAAAAAATTGCTTGTATTATTTTAGGCCCTGACTATGCAAATTTTACTATTACCTGGTTACAAGAAGCACAGATAGCACAGTATATCACTCACCTGAAACACAAAAACGAAAAATCAAATTAAAAACAAATTCTTGATGACTATCCTATCCTAAATTTAATCTAAAATCATTTCGCTATAACATGCAGCCAGTGTATATCGATGATTAAAAGCACAATTATTTTATGTTCAACACGCATGTTTTTTTCTTTGTTTTTTTTCATATCTAACATAGGAAAAAAAATTGGTAAATTCAATTATTTCAGTCACATTGCTTGTTATGGTAGTTCAGTATTTTTTATTATTGTAACTTCTAATCTTTCTTTGTTCAGAGAATAATAGTGAAAAAAGAAATTCATAAAAATATGGACGTACAATGGCTGTGTAATGGGCTTTGTAAAGGTAAATTTAAAGGTAAAAATCAAAGGTAAAGTTAGAGAAAAATATTTGTATGAGGTTTAGAAAGATTTTTTCTTTTTTTTATCCCAAAATCTCAATCAAGTCATAGACTTTCCATGTTAGTCCTAACTATTTTAGTAGTTTTGGTTTTAAGCATTTTATAATATAATGCTTATTATTATTATTATTATTTATAATGTATATAAATAAAACATAATCGGGTTGGATACACCATTGATAAAGTAAGGACGGCTTGACAGAGTTTTTATGATCTTTGATTTTGGGAATCGTCTCACCCCCGAATAGCAAAATAAGTAATACATAAAACATCGAAAAATGGGAGTAGGATGAGGAGAGGGGGGACTGATTATTACCTTTTTAAACAAATTTCTGGTTTTAACGAAATTTGGAACACATTTCATACTCAGGTGTTTCAGTAGCATAAGAATGTTAATTCCAGACTAATGTTATCATAGCTGGATTTATCCAGTTTATTCGCTTTCAACCAATTCTGACTCACTGGTTTTTAACACACTTATTCCTGTCAGTAAATCCACTCCGGTCACTGTACCAAAAAAAAGAGTGAAATTTTGACAACCATATCCCGCATTTAACTCATTTACTTCAAAAAGCCACTTAGACCCATTTTCTTCTTAAGTACAGAATTATTATTCACATTTGGTAGCTAAAACAATTTTGTTCCTGAGGGACTAGTCCCGGAATGAATAAATAAGGAATTTCTTAACCCTATTTTTTCTCATGTTAATCTTTTTCATAAATGAGTAGTTACCATTTTTGAAATAGTCTAATGTATTTATTTATTCCATGTACAGCGAAGTTTTCTGTGTTTAACACCAATATCATCTAAAACAATTTTGCATGTTAAAAATTGCACATAACTCATTAAAATATTCCAACAAATTGTCACAAGATCTTTTTTTCATACTCATACCTTACGAGCTGTAAATGAACTGATGGATCAAGCCTCATCATGTAAAATAAGACTGTTTCAAAAAAGGGAAAACACTTATTTATTAAGAAAAGAAAATAATCATAAGTTAATTTATTTTTAATATGCAATGTAGCAATGATGGATCACGAATTATGCTTTAAACAGTATATTAATGTAATCTTGTTAATAAAAGCTTCATTTTTATAATAAATATTATTATCATATTATACCTCATAATCTTTACATTAAGAACCATGAAATAAAGAAATAAATCAAATAACAGTAAAAGAATATTTTTATCTGACAGTATTAATAATATATATATATACATATATATATAAAAATGTATTTTGGCGAACCGTTGACATCTTTACCTACTATTCTTATAAATCAAAACTTGAAACATACCTAAAAACAGGTATCAGACTTTTCAAGATATAAAATTTAAAAAAATGACTTTTATCTGACACAAAAATAATTGAGTCTCTTAGTTTGAAACTCTAAGAAGTAGAGGCTTGAGATTTATAAAGATAAATGAGAATTTTGATGAATCCTGATGACCACGAATTACTTTTCCAAGTCTTGATAACAATTATATTCGCTCATTTTCTGACGTCAAATAAAGACACAGAATCAAGCACGGAAACGGATTATGAAACGTATTTAAAGGAACTAATTAAAAGAGAAGAAGGCAATCAAAGGTTCAAATGAAAATATCCAACTTAGTTTCGAATCGCAATGTTACAAACGGTTTCTTACGATTAAATATACTAATGAAGTAGTTTGCCAGTAATTATATTTTGGGACTATGTATTTGCGTTAAAAGCCAGAAGGCCAGGAGCTCTCGAAAAGAAGATTCAAGCAATCGATATTGTCTACTCCGCTATAGGGAGGTTTTGTATGGGCTCTCAGGTATACAAACCTTCATTAAAGATCTCCTCTGGGATCCCTTAAAAGGCCTTCATTCCGCAGCTAGATAATATTCTGAAGATGAAAACCTTCGAGTTTGAATTAACTAGGTATGTCTGAGTACCTTGAAGTTGCGATTCATTAAGTCCTCAATATAAGAAACTAAAGATACTCAACATAAGTTATTAAATCTCCTATGGTCTTCAAGAGAATAGGATTTTTATATATTATTCTAAATTGGGACAGACCTCAGGATAAAAAAAACATGCAAGTTTGAGCTTTTTTGTTTATAGGGGAGCTGAACATGAGTTCTAACAGTTAAGAAACGCAGGTGTAGCACCGTATTTCTGTCCCCTCAAACAGAGAGCATGTTGCGCATACATTCGACTCTTGGTTTATAGATAAAACTCGTGTTGGAACAACCTACCATTGAATTAAGATTTATCCAGAATTTGTCAGCAATGGTATTCTATTCCCTCCACCCTTCGGTACAGGATAGAGTTAATTTTCCGGAGGTTTCCCAGTAACGTCATACATTAATCCAGGCTAACACTGAATTTTGCTCAGTCTTGCATAAAACATACAAACGCACTAACCTTCTCGACGAAACTTGGTTGTTTGCACTCAAAGATTTTGACCTGTAAATCCATATCCAAAATTGACGAAGGCATTAATTTTACACTAGTTGAATGCAATAGTTATGTTATCAATTTTGCCCCGATCCACTATCAAACATTTTATAATAAAGATATAGATTCATCCGAACCCATTTGTTTTAAAACGTTACTTCCTTAAAATTAATCTCAATTACTGAATATCCTCATAGACATCTGAAAAAGAGATGACTTCCGGATCTTTCAATTTAGTATATTAGCGCCGCTGGTGAGTATTTCTCTTCAAATATGTTCACATCATTATTACTGCTTTCATTTCACACTGAATAGCTGTATTTTTAGTCCGTTTTTATTAAATGTGCCTCCTATTAACTTTACAAATTACCTAGGTACTTATCAATACACTGAAAAAAAAACAACAACTAATAAACGAAAGGAGGACGCTGATGATCATCGATGTTGTGCGTCTTCAACATAATATAACCTCAATGTATTATTTGTATCAGTTACATATTCATCTAGCTACACTTTCTCACTTTAACCTCTTACGTTTTACAAAGCTCTAAAATTTCCCGGAACAGTTACGGACATTAGTACGCGATCACACATTTGGATCATTTTAGGCTTTTCTGACCATATACGAGTATAAGCGAACGATTGGTGGCTAATTTTGAACAGCGAAGAATACTGTTACTTTTTTAGCTACTGTTCTGTCTCTGCTAGTTACTGTTTTATTGAAGTTGTTTTTAATTGAAGTTCTAATTGTTTTTTTGACATTTTTAAATTGTAATTTACGTAAATAAATTTATTTAAACCCTTTTTTTTTTTTATTTAAGGTTTATTGGCTTTAATGTTACACATGTAGCCATTGAGTCTGGCCTATTTCGTGTTAATATGGTTAGTTTTAAATCGAAAACAAAAATTATTGGTTTAATTACAATCTTAGCTATAAGTCTATATCACAATTTAATATTTCACTTACTAATCTACAACGCAAGTATTTAAAGATAAATTATAATCAAAATTAAAAACTTGTATCATATACAAATAAAATTAAAACCTGATATCATAAATTATAAACAAAATTAAAAACTGGTATTAAATTTAAAAAAAAAAGAAAAGAAAATTGGTATCATAAATAAAAAACAAAATAAAAACCTTGCACCAAATTCATAAACAAATTAAAAACTGGTATCATATTGATTGATCATTGAATATTGCAAATAGAAAAAAAAGTATATTTTATCCCCGGATTATCCACGGTACCTAAGTATACTTTGGATAGATAAATCTAATGAGCTATTGTTTTTTTTTTTGCTAATTTTTTTTATTGAGTAATAAAATTATTATCAGTCTCTAAATAATAATTTTTCTACATTATTCTAATCTAAATAAAATCAAGCCAGGATTCTGCTATACCTACAGCTAGATTATTATTTGAAATATACACATGATCAGGGTTTACGTTTAGCAGATTTGAATTGTCCCCTATATTACAAAATATTATATTAGCTGTTAGTGTATTAGTAAAATTTTCTATACCAGTTTGAATATCTAGTTGACCTGTAGAATCCGAGGGTTCAAGAGTAATGGGTAAGAGGCCTCCATCTGAGTCGGTTCTGAAGAGGAGTTCGGCAATGAATTTGACCTGGGGCAGTACCGAAAATCTTGCGATTTCTCAGTTATTTTTCTTTTTTTTTTTTTTCTTCTGTGTTATTTCTTCTTGTTGTTAGTTCTTCCCAGTCATTTCCGAGGGAAGTATTAGCGATTTCTTCTGCTTCTTCTAAACTATAATGAATTCCTCTGAATTTAAAGAACCCTTTTTTATAGGTAGCATTTTTATCAATTACCTTTAATTTAGTTATACAGTTATAAATTCGCTTCCCTTCTTCTGTTTCTTCTTTAGTCCTATCATGACTGACTCTTAGGCCCCTCTGCTGAAGAACCTCTCTTTTAGTCATAATATTTTTCTTAGCGATATAACTGTTGACGGAGATTAGTACAGGTTTGGGTTCTGGTCCTTTTCCTATACGGAAACAATTGTTAATCGTTTGTTCGGTTATAGAGACACCTATTTCTTGAAAGTTGTTTACAATTTTTAATGACAAATTCTCATTTTCAGAATACGGTAAGTTATGAGCCAGAAAGTTATTTTGTTTTTTCTCTTTTCTTAACATTTTTATTTCTTTTTCAAGGAAGTTTATTTTTGTATCTTGGTCCTGACATTTTTTCCTTAATTCTGATACCTCACCCAGTAACGAGTTCAACAACTCAGTTAATTTATTTAATGCGGTTTTAGATTCCGCGTTATTTTTATTAATAGTTATAAGAATTTCTTCGTTTGTAATTGTCATATTTATAGAAGCTACAATGAAATCTTATTGTAAATATTTACAGCTACCTTCCTCTCTTGCAGCGTGGTGGGGGAATTCCAATCACAGCCTGCTTCTCTTATCTCCCTGAGAGCCCTGATTTTATATATACTATAAAACTTAATTATTGGACGTCCCAGTCACAATTTGTAAATGAAACTTAAAGGCTATGAACATAGACACTTTATACGTAAGCCACTCAAATTGCGTTTCGATCTGACACGATTTAACAATACTTTTACCAATAAGCACGGGATCGATCTTCACTCTATGGCAGCTCGGGCCAGACTCAAATTTATTTAAACCCCTATGTAACAATACCTTTATAATTTCTGATATCTTTACTATTGTAATGTTTGCAGTCTTATCATATATCCTTAATTACCTTATTAGAATATTTTATTTTTTATCATCGATACATATATGGGTTTCTTTACACACGTACATTTGTTTTACTTTTTTTTTTTTTTTAATTTTGCCCTCACGATAAGTCGAAATTTTTTACGAATCTCAAACACACATCTCATAAAGAATTGACAAATTAAATGTATCATCCTTCATAAACTAACATAGGCATGTAAGACCTATTACGTAAATGTGTTTTTAGTTCTAACCCTTAAACATTTATCGTGTTTCTCTGGAGGAACACATTTTTAATAGATCTCTCGGCAACTCAGTGTAATAAATTCATTGGTAGTATTAAATTCATTCTTGGTTTAGGTGAATTGGATTAGATGTTTTTGCAGAGAGTTCATGCATGCAAGACATTTAAAGTTTCCCTCAGGTACCTAATGGTTAAAGTTGTAAATATCAATAATTATAACCAAAACATATTATTGTTATTAATAATATTTTTATTGGAAGTAATAATGATCTGAAAACCTCCTTTGTAGGGAACTTCCTACAGGAAACCAAAGTGACACGAAGAGGCATTCAATTAGATAATCAATATTACAGGTTTTTTTTTTTTTTTTGTTAATGTTTTTAGTTTGAATGCAAGACGGAAAGGTAGTGAATGATATATTATGAACAATCTAAATATTGTCATTGGCTCTTAGAAAGAAGGGCCATCTATTTTGGATTCGTTCACAGCCCGTTCAGTTCAGAGCCCCACCAGGAGCGGTAGCTTCCGTTCGGATGCAGACAGATAACCTTCAAAGGGACTGGTCAAAAATAGTCTTCCAGAATCTCTCCAGACCCCCAAACAGTGCGCAAGCTTTAACTCCTCGCTACTAAGAATACATCATTAGGAACTCTTTATCTCTCCCTAGTTCGGAGATGTTTCTCTGAATCCTTGGTTCCATCAACTCGTGTATGGAATGTATTATATGATATGATCGGATTATATGGTAGTTTTATTTATTTACTTGAATCACATTTACCACTCAGTGAAATAATTTGGAAAAAAATGGTAGGTCATATGCGATGGACAGATTAATAATAAATTACATACGATAAAGGGAACCGTTAAGAGATGGTATTCATGCTCTAGTGCATCGATGAGAAAAGAGCTTTCATTTAATTTAAAATTCATTACTCGCGTCCCCATAGGGACTCGACTCACCCACGAAACAGGCACAGATAGAGGAGTTTCCACTTAACACAGACAAATTTTAAACATAGGAATTCCTCTGTCTATTGCAGGGGCACTAGGAGACAATCAGAAGATTATACCAAAACTCATAAATTTTACTAAAGAAATGAGACTCTGGACTCTAATATAAGAGCTACCCAGTCTCAAATCCGTGGGTGATGATAACCTTTGTAGCTTTCCGAATAAAAAAGATCATATTTAGAAACTTCGGTTCTACATACATAAAGGAGCTTCGTACTCAGATAAAAAAAAAAAAATCATATATATGTGAATACAGAGTAAAATTGAAGATTATTTTCTAAAATCAAAATGCTAGGATTCATAAATAAGGATACGTCTTCATATTCGCGTAATTACGCCGATTTAAAAGTACATTATCTAGGATCTTTATACAACCCTTAACTGTAGGCGTTACATAAGACATAGAGTCCAATAGTTATTAGGTGTTATTTTATTGATTGTGAGATTGGTCGGTATAAAAAAATAACAAGAAAAAACGTACATAAATGAAGAAAAAAAAACAGCACACTTATTAACAAAATTTACAAAAAGAATAAGAACTTCATTCAATTCTTATACATGAATCGTATTATACTAGAAAATTAGTAAGCACTAGATGTGTAAATTTATTCCTCTAATTTTTTTTCTCGAAATTTCGGGGTATCTAACCCTCCCCTCCCCCCCCCTACCGGGACTGCCCTTGTTACATCCAGTCAGTACTAATAAAGCCATTAGAAGCTCAGGTTATAACGAATTGATGTGATTGGAATATATTGTTGTAACTGCTTTACATACGCATTTACGTCTCGGGGCCACTACCGTTTCAACCAAAATGGAGGATTGTTGACATGGGTAAAAACCTAGGTAGGGAACGCGCAACAGGATCATACGATAAACAAGCTTCGGGTAAAATTTAGTAACTTTGTCGGGATAAATTCTATGACAAATAGGATATTAAGGCAATGTAGGGTATTGTTGGTTGCATAGAAGGGAGCATTCACTATTGTTCGAGGTCTTGAGCTGGAAGGATAGTAGGTATGCCTGCCTGCGTTGTTCGAAAATGTAGCTGTCCCTTGAATTTCCATTAAGTTCAGATTTTCTTTTCATACGAGCATTCTCATCTAGATCAATAATAAGCTGATGTTTTCCATTAAGCAGTTTATATATGTAATTAGTTTCCTATATCGTCGGTTTCATTTTATCTTGTCATTTTAGTCTTGGATGTGGTTTCCATTTTAGTCTTCAATCTACTGCAAGAGGAAGTCAAGACAAGGGACCATGACTGGAAAGGGAGGCTGTATGAAGTTAAAATAAACTTGAGGACAGGAATAGATGTTATTAAGTTTAACAGTAAATTTAAAAATAAGTAATCACTTTCTATTCATTTCGTTAAGAAAATCTAAAACAGGTGAAATACTGGTTGCTGTACTGGTTTCCGTTTTGTATTTACAAAAAAGTTACTAAAATCAATCAATTAAAATTTTAAAGCTATTAAATTTACCAGCGAAGGAAAATACTTTTGAAATTTAGTTAACTAAAATTTATATATGAACATCGCCGGCTTAACCAGATGCATATTTTGTATGCTATTGGTGAGATTTTTAATTTATATTTTTAAATGGTATATAATAATGCAGACATCTATTCTTTCTTAGGGAGGTGATGAGTATTCTACATTGATTCAATGGAGATTTAAGACGAAGGTGACGAAGACTAAAGAAAAATTGAAACCAACAATTAAATATGGAAACTTACAGACCATGATTTGTGAAAATTGTTAAAAATATTTTTTGTATTTCCGTTACTGTTTTATGTATTTGTTGAAATTTATTTATTCCTTCATATAATTTAACACTTTTAACAAGATCACAACGATCCTATTTTCACCTTTTGTCAAATCATTATCTGTTGGCTTAATTATATCGATCTTTACGTATAGAATCGGTATCGACAAGTATCGATACTTTAGCTAAAGTAGCTATGATAAGCTCCTTTTATTTTTGTATTCATTGCAAATGATTGTGCCTAAACTGTATATTAAGAAGGTATGTATGTTGCTGGAATTGTTATTTTAAATTGATATACGCTGTTTGAAACGTTAATTAAAATTAAAATTCGGTCTGTCTCAATGTACTTAGCGTAAGAAGCTTAAGAAACGACGTTCAAGAACCTCTTCCTCCGCCCCCCTCCTTTTCCTTATAATAGTTAATCTCGGGGAAAGGTGGGGGACCAGATGTTGTTCATGAGTGATTGTAATCGTTAACTCACCCTTTCGGCTAAATCATCTCAGCCCTCATCTACTAAAGACTCTTTTTAATATCCCGCGGGTTTTTTTTTTTCCTGTTATACCGAAGCCACATTACTCAGACCCGATAAAACTGCCCTAAATCAGGAGACAGAGAAAAAGAAAAAAATGGAGTCCTTAAAATCGATCTAATGATACCACAGAATAATTATAATATTTATAGTAATAAAATGAGTCATGAGGATATTGTTAAGAACGTTTTTTTTTTTTTTTTTGTTACAGTAAAATAAAAATGGTAAAAATTATATATTTCTTTAGTCCTATATGAGCATTATACCTCAAAAAGTTCATAAAATCAACTTATTTGTTCATATGGAATAGTTTATTTTCGTTTCTCATGTTTTCCTTTTTTATCTTTTGGTACTTTCCAGAATTGAGCATTATATTTTTGTATAACCCGCTGTTTGAAAAAATATAATCCTTTTATTTAATTAACTGCCTTTTTTCCGTATTTTCGACGTTTCGTGTTCTTTCGCCCGTCGCACACAGGGGTATTTGACCCGAAAAGCTGGTCAAAACTATTTCCTTCCATTTTATTAATTCAAAAGTCCTCAAAATGGCTTCTATATTTGTAATAGACATTAAAAATGTTTTTTTAGCAGTTAAAATAATTCTCTAAGGAGAAAATTTTCATAAAATAAATAAAATTAACATAACTCTACCGACTGTGAAATAGGCATCCTTGGGTTTACCATTTATGTTAATATTATTTTCTCTTTATGCATTGCACCCATAAAATATGCTTGTAACTAATTAAAGATTTATTATCATTTATCTATTACTATTATTTAAAAAAAATGAAAATAGTGTAGAATAGGTTATATTCACGTTACGGTTTAAAGTTACGGTGATAAAGAAAAAAAATGTGTTTTCCTAATTCATTAATACCTCTTCGAAACACTTATATCCCAGGAAGAAACGCACCAACCTTTCTTAAAAATGCATATTAAATTTAATTATTCATTATTCACTTTCCTCGTCACTTAATGAACTTTCGGAATCACCACTATCGGTTAAGTTGGTTGGGGGAGACAACATTTCTAAAGTTTCCTCACAAAACCTGATACCCTTTTTCTTGAACTTCTCATACCTGTGATAACTGGATCTGATGTCAGTATTAATCTTTCAATTACATCCAGATTGCACTCTGTCCGGGAAAATTTTCTGGTCTTATTTTCTCTATAAACCCGGAAATGATTATTTCGGATTTCCGCTGCTTCCGCAGATAAAAGACCAATATGAAGCAGAGGGCTTTTTATCACTTCAAAACCATTCCTTAAAATTTTGTGAACAGATGGTGTCATAGCATACCATTGATAAAGTTTCTCCGTATCCGTTGTAAATTTTAAAGTAACAAATGATTTTTCAGAGCGTCCACCAGATTAATTAATAATTGATATCGTCCCACTTAGCCATTTATTGTTGCTGTTTCAAAAACATTTCTTTTCCTTGAAGAAGCATTCTATCTCACTTGGAAATCATGCCACGAAATGGATAATTTTGTTTTAGCTCTTTCGCATGCTCAAGGTTATTACAATATTTCCCTATGAGAAAAGACTCAAAAAATTCCTTCTTTTTTTTAAAAGCTAATGTTTTGACTTTAAAAATATGTCAAATAATTCCATTTAGGTTACAGTTATTCTTCCAGAAGATCCTAAAATACAAATAAATGAAAATATAACAAAATTGAATTTTTTTTATTATATAATGAAATTGACATTTTAGTAATAAAAAATTATAAGTTTCCCAATCGTAGCTATTCGCAGATTTTTTTTCAAGAAACATAATCTACGATAATTATAGATTATCATAAAAAATATTTTGTTGCCCAGAAATGCCCAGAAGTATAACTTTTTAACCTTCAAATTTAATTTTTAGCTCTAAAATATACCTAATAAAAAACAAAAATATATTGATACCAGTATTGAATACAAAAAAATTATAACTATCTGGATAACAAGTACAAACCTTGTCTCGAACTATCCATTATATGATAATGCCGATAGTTCAGTAAGAGCAATTAATATATTTTGTAGACCAATACTTATGAGCACAGACGAGCTAAAGGCTAAGGTCAGATTCGAATTAGAATATCCGCTGGATAAAGGGCCTGGAAGAGATAAAAATCGTCTTGCATGATCCAACAGATCCTTTACTTGAACTTCCAATCATTATTTACCAGAAATTTCTAATTTCAAAAAATGGGTTTTGGCCAACTTTTAGGGCCAAATACCCCTGTGTGCGTCGTCTTGTTTCAAAACGCTTTTTTTCATAAATTATTCACATTATACACACTGTTGTGTGATTGCCAAAAAGAACGGAGTTAATTAAATAAAAGGGATATAGGTTACAGTTATTACATACAGTTATCGGCACCCTTAAGACTACATTTCTGTGGTTAAATTAAAAAAATTCTTTTTTATAAAGGAATCAAATAGAAACTTCCTATAGCTCCTCATTATCTGTCCTCATAAAGGGGTGCCAATAACTGTATAGTTTACTCTATTTCTTTAAATTTCTTTATTTATTTTTAATTATAATTATATTATAATTATAATAAATAATTATATATAATTATATATATAAAATATATAATTATAATATATAATATATATAATTATATATAATTATATAAAAATATATATAATTATATATATAAAATATATAATTATATTATAATTATAATAAAACATTATTTATAAATATTTCTTTAAATAGCAGGTTATCCAAGAGTAATAGTAATGAAACCCAAATTGAATGCAATTTGAACATTATGTTCGTTTAGAAATTTTCAAATTTGGATTAAATGTCCTAACATTTTTTTTGGTCGTTGAGTACAAAAATCTTCTGAGTTTAGATGGAAGTATATATGAATGCTTATTGATTTAATTTAGTTCCTTTGTAATTTGTTTTCTATCATAAATGATTTTATTTGTCAATGTAGAGGTGGAAAATGTTCAAATGATTTTTTAAAAACCGTCCTGGGTTGATAAATATTCTGAAATTTTGGTAAAAATTTATTCTATATGTAAGTAGTTTACGTTGCGACATAAGCGACCCCATTCGCCAGGGTTAAAATCTAAGGTATCTACATTTACAGAGATAAATAGAAATTTACATACATAGCAGAGGGAAAACAAAATTCTTGATGACAAGATTAATTACAGATAGTAAGGATAACAAAAAAAAAGATCTAACTAGTGGTATGTTTACGGGATAAAATTTGTAATCACTTAGAATACGTTTTGGCCATATAATTGTTTCTGAAAATATCTAGACCTAGTATTTAGTCTAACTATACCTACTCAACTATCGCAAGTTCTTATACTGAAAGAATTGTGAGACTGTATTCATAATATCCATGTCATTTAAATGTATCACTAGTTCGATTTTATTCTATTATTTGCTGCAAGCCTACTGTAAATAAATATTTGCACCAGTATCGCTACTTTGTGGCCAGTACAGCGCCGTTTGTCGAGCACCCAATATCAACTGAGATTTTTGAGATTTATTTATCCCTGAAAAGTGAGTGTAGCGAGCGGGAGTCGAAATCCGGTATCTGACAAAGCTGATCAAACTCCTTTTAAATAAAAAAGACGCTATGGGAATAAGCTTATATTACCTTCTCATAGGCCTACGAGGAAATATTACCTATTTCCTAATTATATTACCTAGGAAATAGGCCAGAAGTAGCATAGCCATAGGTTTCCCTAAATTTCTATTTTTATGAGTATTCATAATAACCTTAAATTTTATTCGTATATGTATTTATTTCATTTTAGACCTCATGAAGACCAAAAGTAGGCAAGTTAAATAATTTTTTTTTTTTTAAATGGAACTCGCTAACTATTTATCATTCCTAAATAATCTAAATACCGTCTATCTCAAGGTGTTTTGCGTATTGGGTTAGTTATCTTTACAGGATAGCTAGTTAACCTGATTTGTATAGAGTATAGGATTTTTTTTTTTTTTTTTTGTAATTTTTCAAGCTTAAAAAAAAAAACAATATCTTTAAAACGTTAGCGTTTAAGTAAAAGGTAGCTTCACTGTGTCTACGGGACACACGGCTATATATCATTGTAAAATATGACAAATTATCTACTCCAGGGATATGTAGAAAAAAAAAAAGTTTTATATTTTATTTATTAATAAAAACCAACAAGTATATGCGTACAAATAGGAGTATTTTTAATGCATTTTCTATTAATGCATTACTAGATGATTATAAGATAACGTTAAAGTTTAGATGAAATCGTTTAGAATGAAATAATTTAAGATGAAAGATAATTAAATTATAAAAAATAAATAAATATATAAATCATATTGGTCGTGCATCCTAATCCTATGATAAATCAATTCTTTAGACATTATATTTTATCATTATTGCTATTATTAGAAGTTTTTATTATTATACACGGTAAAAATAGTTATTCAACTGATAATTATGATTAACCGGAAATTAAACTTTAAAATTTTTAACTATAAGTCCTCATCAGAACATTAATTGAGGTAGATCTGTTTCTGGATTTTTAAACTAAACCATAAATAAGTATTATAACTCCATAGAATGAAATCCTATTGTAATTCAGTTCAATGTGTAAGGTATAGGGGGTACCGCAATGCGGGGGGGGGGGGGGGGGGGGGGGGGGGGAGGGACTTCGAGGACTTCCTTACGCACAATCGCTACCACAAATAACTGCGTTTAGATTCAAACCCGCCGACGCAAATATCAATGAGACCTCTACCTCTTCAGTTCGTGTAATTATGCCGATGCGTCGAGATAGAGTGAAACAGATAGCGAAATGATATTCGAGCCCTTATAGCATATATAAGTATGGCTCAATTTAACTTCATAAGATTAAGTAAGTATTCTCAATAAGTAAATATCAAGGCATCAGATAACTGAGGCTTAAGTGCCAAATAACATAGGCGCAGCGTTAAGGGCCCGTAATCCTCTTCCCCTCCAAAGTCGACATAAATTATTATAAAAATAACTAAGTAACAAGCAGTTTTTACCATCAACTCATTCGATACAAATTTACCAATTATGTTTTTGGTACGTACATTTTTTTAAACCAAAATATGATCCATTAGTAAACCTTCAATGCTACTCGTGTTACATTAAAAAAAATCGAAGCACTAACTGCGATTATAATATGTTAAACAAAATAAAGATATATAAATATATTTTAATAAAAAAATATTCAGGCATATTATTCATAACAGCTATATTTAAATGATATGTACTTCAGTATAAGTAGTAAGTAATAACTACCATTAAATATTACAGCTAACCGAAAAACAAGTAAGGAAGAGTTTTTCTGGTATGTTTTTAATTTTGTTTTGCTCATGAGTTTTATTTCACCCTTTGATGAATTTAAACCCAGGTAGCCTATTTAATTACAAAGATTTTTATGGTCACAGGAATTGTTACCTTGATAATGGCGTAATTTGCCAAAATGTCGGAGCAATAATTTATTGTTATATAAGTGAGGTTCAATATGGGATCAAATAAGAGCTTAACTATAATTTTAATATCAATAAAATGTATTAAGATACCTCCTTTATTCTGAAAATAGTAAAAGGTCTTCCTGACATTTGTTATCTTTCATATAGAATTTTTATTATCTTTGAGGATATTTGTATTTGTGAGACGGTGACTTTATTTCTTATTCTAAAACGATCCAGTCATATTCTTGATATAAAAATTTTTCAATAAACTTAGTAAAAACCACCTATAAATATCGGAAAAGATCAAGGATATGAATTATTCATATCCGAAAACTCGGAAACAAGAACAGCACTACTGGAGATATAGAAAAAGTTCCTTACTTATTACCACATTAGCTTATCCTGAGTTTGTCGTTTGCATTCCATTGAGGATATGTCTCGGGAATACTTGAATGGGGAAGCCTTTATAGTCGGACATCTTATCGATACTTACTTCAGACTGCGACAATCAAATAAATTTCGCAAAGAAAAATCCATATGTTAGAGAAAGCGATATTAAAATTACAAACAATAGCAGAGGACAACTGCCCCCCCCCCTAGAAAATATAGTAAACAAGAACTACAAGAGAGTGCTGAATTCGAATTTACATTATTTAAAAAACAGTATTTAATCTCTTGCAGTTTTCTCGAAGATCTCATAATTTTTTTTTCAATTATACTGACCTAAAACAGAATCTATAGAACGGCTTCATTTTTTTCTGAAATCTACTTACTTGAATTAAAAAATCTGAAATATGTTCAGCCCCCCGGTACTTCGCTACAATGTGGCGAGTCCTTGTGGGAGGGATCGCAGTGGTGAAAGATTCGATCACGTCTGGGACGGCCCCACGGTTAGCTCAGTGGTAAGAGCGCCGCAACGTAGATGCGGAGGACCTGGGTTCGATTCCCGGCCGTGGTCGAATCTTTTATCTTCTAATAAAATAATTTAAAAATTATAAATTAAAATATTCAACCAAAGACCATTAATAAATGCATCAATAAAATTAATATTGTAACTAAAATGGCGAGATCTACAAATGTTCTCGACAAATTTCTTGCCGATTCAGAAACAGGTTGTAGTCAGTTTAATAATCATGTACAAAGTCTACACTTTTAACATCCTTTTATTTTTTTCCAATGCAAGAGGAAAAATTAACAATTTAAAATGACGTCCTTGGAAGCGTAAGAGGAAGAACTTACTGCTCCATGTAACATGAGTACATAATATGAATTCATTCCAGGAAACGTTTCATTTTATTGCTATTAACATAAAGACATCAAGGAAATCATCGTTAAACAAAAATGTAAATAAATTATGACTAGTTACAAAGTGATGTAAAATATAAATTCTTAAAACATTTTAATCATCTGAAATGTTATTGAGAAGAAGCAATAAAGAAAAAGCAAGATCGAAATAACTGTGAAAATCAAATAAAAGGAAGAGCATATTATCAAGTTTCTTGCTTTATTTTTTATATTATTCTTTTGTATGTTGTATGTTCTTTTGTATGATGATACTAACTCTATTGACATGGGAGCTTTCCCCGAAAACGGATTTATAAATATTCTTTCTATATGCACAAAATACAGGAAAGAAAGAGAAGTATTATCAGTCGAAGAAGAAATATCATTCCTTAGAAGGTTGAATTCAAAAAAGATTTATTTAATTTAATTTTAATAAGTATGCATGGAGGTAGGGTGCAATTGATGGTGCCGAAGTCGGACCTTAGGGTTCATAAAGCCTTTTATATTATTTTAAAGAATAATAAGTAAGCAAAATTTAAAAAATGGAAATTAACCATACAGAATTTCGTAAAATAAACTTTAGGATGATTTATACATTAAAAATAAAAGAAATATGCTATAGGGACGGTGGAAAATGGGCTATTAGGGGTCTGATGCAGACTTTTATTTCAGGCCTCTCGCCATAATAAAATAAATAATTTTAATAAAAACAACAAAAGAAACTTTTCTTCCTTCAGGCACAGCCTTACGTAAACTGCCACTGACAGGAAAATTTAAAAGAAATTAAAGAACCTAATTAATCTAAAAATATGTATAAGAAAAATATAACATTTTTTCATATTTTAATTTTCTTAGTAGCTGAGACCGGAGGAAGTTTTTCCAAGTTTTTTTTTTTTCATTTTTCAAAAAACAAAATATTTATTGAAACAAATTAATAGCTAAGGATGATGATACTACAGAGAAAATCTGCCCCGTGTGCGGTGTACGTTTTCCAGTCGCTAAAAACTATAAAATTCTCTGCTATAACTATAAAGTTCTCCTGCAATCTTTCATCAATAAAACATGTAATAACTTCCTCATTTTGTATACTTATAATGCTTGTTTGTATTTATCTACATAAATAAAGTTGAAATTCTGTTTGTTTGTTTGTTTATTTGTTCTTTATAGAAATCCATACCGTTTGTCCTAAATTCTCCAAATTTCGCTCAGTGATTCTTTGATACCTGGTGCGAACACCTGTCCACATTAAAATTGCATAACTTCAGCCGATCTTTAGCTGATATTCTTTATTCTCCAAATTTCACTCAGTGATTCTTTGATACCTGGTGCGAACACCTGTCCACATTAAAACTGCATAACTTCAGCCGATCTTCAGCTGATAATCTTTATTGTTATAAAAATCATAATGATCTCACTTTACATTTTTTTTTTTTTACGAAATCGACCGTTTCTTTAGAAAAATGAAATTCCCGGTGTGGAACCGGGATATACAACTATAATCTAAGCATATAAAGGTGAAATTCTGTTTGTTCTTAATAGGAATCCATACCGTTTGCGCTAAATTCTCCAAATTTCGCTCGGTGGTTCTTTCAGACCAGGTGCGAACACCTGTCCATATTAAATAACCATAACTTCAGCCGATCTCTGGGAATATTCTTTATAGTTATAATAATCGTTTCGATCTCGCTTTACATTGGTTTTTACAAAATCGACCGTTTGATTCGATAAAAGTCTTAGTTTATAGATTTTATAGATTTAAAAATTGAAATTCTCCGGGTGAAACCGGGGTATACAGCTAGTTCCAAATAAAATAACAGTTTTAAAAAGAAGAGATTATTTTTAAAAAATCGTGAACATTATCTTAATCACAATATTTTCATGGGCCCATTTCTTGCACTTGGCAACAACAAGTTCTTGAAATATGTGCCCCGTGTGGTCTTAGATAACCTGCCCCGTCATCATGTTGGATCTGTAACTTAAACTGGATGAGTGATTATTAATCTAATATCAAATCAATCACATAATTAAAACAATGAAGAACTCCATTTATATTATATTCAAAGCTTAGACATTTTAACGGTAGTGCATTTATTTTTAGTTTTTATGAGTACTTGATATTTTACACACCTTTGAAAAAATAATATAAGAATTCACTTATTATGTGGATGCAACTACTGAACTGAAACTAAAGTATAGGGAACCACAAGCACTGGCGCTTTGGTTCGCTCACCCGCTGCTGGTGTGTTCAACCGGCTCATTAAAAAACTAAAGCCAGTAGGACAACGTGCCCCTATGGAAAATATGCCCCGGTCTCCCCATATTAATATTATTTCGCTAAACATACGTATAATTAAATCAGACAATGTTCAGTATGGTTTATTTCCGATCTGAAGCCTTGACTATAACTAGAATGTTTTTTGTTTTTTGTTTTTTTGTTTGTTTCTGTTTTATAATTTGAAATAAAAAATATATATCGTTTTAAGAGATTTTAGTGAAAATATTTTTAAGCGATTTACATATTCCCCCTTCATAGAGGAGGCGTAAGATTTGAAGAGCGGGAATGAAGCTTACCATCATCATCAATGCGGCAAAGCTTCCTAAAGGCTTGTTAAACACAAAAGGGGAAAATAATATCTCTTGTTATCTCACAAGTGTAACGTTTACGTTGAACTCTCTAATAATACGGATACGCAGCGTCTAACAGTGCACAGCTTTATTTTATGGCACCTAAAAGTTCTTCATGGCGTTTGTCACACCAACACAGGACCGACTTCCATATTAACCCCCCCCCCCCCCCCCCCCCCCCGACCCGACAGCATATATTACAAATATAACAAGACAGAAATTGTTTCTTTAAGGATATGAGGGGCCCAATAAATTTAAGCGTTTATAGACGAAGGTTCATAACAAACTATTCCATTTCCTTTTCGAATATTTCTCTCCAAGTGAATCGTGGATTTTTTTTCTTTTTTGGAATGGTACTACTTTCAATTTAGATATTGATACAGATGTTTATGATAACTAAGATTTTTTTTGCTTATTGTTAAATAAAAGTTTTTACTTGTGATAATTCGGCAATTCAAGTATAATTCTCCATCGCGCCTGATTTTATAATTCTCTATGTTTTTCTTGAAAAATGCATTTAGTCACCATGGAAACAAATTGTTTTCATTAAATATTTATGTTTCAAAACACGTTGACAACTCTTTCCCATGAACTGAACGTCTTTAATTAAAAACAATTGTGTGTCATTAAAGACGTACTGCGCATGCGTAGGCTCAACGTGTTTTATGAGTTGTCGGAATATTTTCTTTTTTCTCCTGTATAGGGTAAACCATACAGTTATTGGCTTTCAGTACAGTTATTGGCACCCCAACTCTAACTTAAAGAAATAGGTAAACAAGTCCTAATTTCATTACAAGATATACATGAGTCTAATGATTGCAGGGTCCTCTAAGTCATCTATGAAGTAAGACTTTAACAAACTAACCATAGGGAAGATTTCACAATTAAATCCACAGGGTGCCAATAACTAGATTTGGCGGTTTTAACAATAAATATTGCCATATTGTTGGGTAAAACTATTGAACTTTTGACCCAAAAAAACCTCTTGAGTCTTTATAAGGATAGATAAAGAGGAGTTATAGGAAGTTTCAATTAGATCCCTTCATAAGAAGTATTTCTTTTAATGTCACCACTGAAATTTAGTCTTAAGGGTGCCAATAACTGTACGGTTTACCCTATGTATCGATTTTTTTTTCATACCTCATATTTAGTCATTTCTAATTTTTGGGCATTACGAGAGACAGTTAATTTCTCGATATAAACAAAAACAAAGGTACTTTATAGGAACCCAAAAAAGTCCGCTTAGAACATTTTAATGATGATAAAACTTACCTGATATTAAAGAGTAATTGATTCTCATTAAACATAACGAGTTTGATGAAATTTTTGCTGCCACATCGTCGGCATATTAATACACCAAATACCCAATTTCAGTTTCGTACGTTTTATAGTTTTTGAGCTAGTCTCTTCACACACACACAGATACAGACATACACAGACACAGACACACACACAGAAGTGTAGAGAAACTTTAGGTGCACTCAACTAACATATCTAACCTGAGAGCTACCGAGGCCATCTTTTTATCAGAAGCCAAAGAGGATTTCGGTGTTGGAAACAAGCCAAATCGGCGACATATGGGACGTTAAGTTCTTTGTGGATGATTTTATTTGTGAGAACATAAGAAACGTTAAGGATTTTGGAATTTAATAGTTGAGTGGAGCCCAAAAGCTCAATTAGAATAGCACGATTAAATTTACTTGGAGCTTTGAAATATTGATACCATTTTCTTTTAGATTCACTGAATAAACCTAACATTTTGATCTATAGTTTCACATTTTCTGATAGGCAAACCAATTTGTGCAGGATCGGTTTCGCAGCGATAAACCAATAATAATCTTTTATCATCTTTCAGGTCATACGATAGTCAGGGGGTGATATCAGTAATGATTAATTTTGTTTTTAAATATTATTATAGTATGAGAAATAGCCTTCTTGATAGTGATGTATATTCCTAACTAGAATAGTGAAGTCAATTAAAAATGTTTATAAGAGGAAGACAGGCAAGAATGCGGAGTAAAGGTTAAACGGCCCAACTAGAAGAACTAAGCAAGCCAACGACCTTATAAAAGATAACGCAATACCTAGTCGTTCTCTAAGAAGTGTGGTCGGGATAAATTGTTCAGGCGTTATTGTTGTTTATTTTATTATTTTTTATTTATTTTTTTATGAACGGTGGAGTACTTATTCTAATACGGCATAAAATAATGATGATATAGCTGTATAAATGTTGAGATATTAGGTTGAGTAAATTACAAAATTATTTTTTCTTTACATTATTCAGTAATAATAATAAAATTTAAATAAAACCTCCTTTAAATCACACATTTCTTCATAAAAAAAATAATAAATGCATTTAACGTACGTTCAGAATTTAAGCCGAAAGCTCTCCGGATATTCAGCAGTAATTGTTCGAAAATCATCAACGCTTGAAAATTTTCTTATTAGATGACATGAACTAAATTTTAACTGGAATTACAGAAGATCCCATCGCATATTTCTGGTTATTTCTGTCTCGAAACTTTATATGTACAGCTCATAAAAGCATGGCCAATTTTAACTATTAATTGTACTTTACTTAAAATATCTTATGGAATTTAAATAAAAGAAATAGAAATTTTTGGTTGTTTAACAATACACAAGAACGTTAATAATTCATTAAGACTGACTTTGTAATAAAAAAACCGATTTGATTATTTTATACTCCAATAATGAACTCACCACTGCTTGAATAACATTTCAGCCCATATTTCCATCCCCTCACTTCTTGAAATGCCAGTTTTGATAAGGGAGGGATTTTCCCTCTTCATCTTCAATTTGGAGAGGGGAGGCTTACCCACATTCCATCAACTAAGTATCTCTCTTGTTTGGCAGGCTACTGGAAACTTCACCACCTACCCCTTTATTGCATAATACGATGCATAATACTAGTACATCCGTATTACTCTATTCAAATACAATAAAAAAAAATTTTATTTTTTATATTTTTATTTTATATTTTTAGTGACTCGATATAAAATGTGCGATACGCTATTCTAATTTTAAAACACCCTCAAGTAGGTCAGTACGAAGTCCGTTAGATTTGAAAGGCAGGGAATGTTTTGCACTGCAATACTCCTTTGCGAACTGACGGTCGAGAGTTCAGTAGGCGAGTTCATTGTTCCTAAGAGTCGAATAGTCAACATATAATTTTTGAATCATCTCAGTCATGAAATCAAGTTTAATCTTTTAAGGAAGATGACAAGGATGAGTAATACCGTCCTGAAAGGAGAACCGAAGATTAGTGCTGAGATACAGATGGTGATGAAGTTCGGATAAATTTCTACTACATGAAGCCTACGAGTAAGTGGAGTATCGGTTTTTAAAGTATAGATCATTAATTATTGTTCAAAGGACTGGATTGAGATGATTAATCATGACCTCTCTCCACAGTTCTAATACCTTTTATACCAGGTTTCGGAAATTGGTTGTCGACGGCACATTTAGTTATAAATAAAAATATATCAGTTCTAATATTTAAAACGAGATCATTGGTAAAGTTTTATCGAATCCATTCGAAAATAAATAATAATTAAAGGAAGGAACGAACTGAAACAAACGAGTTCCCCTCCTGATCAAATACTCTGGTCTGGGGGGGTTGGGGGGGGGGGGTTGTGTTTGTAAGCGATGGAAGACCCTAGATCGATTCATATTTCCTGCAGTCATTTCAATTTGCTTTCCTATCTCCGGGCGGGACCTCTAAAGGTATTTGTTCAACAATGTCGATCACTCAATGTTTTTCAACGATTCAAGGAAGATAAGGTACATGATAAAATATAGGTCGTAGAGATTATTTTTCGTATATTTTAGTTCTCGGAAAAAAAAAAGAAAAAAAAAGGAAGAAATAACATTTGATCCATGTTATTATATCTTTTTGCCGGTGTTTAGGCCAAGATCCTCCGGTCAGTCAAGACCATAAGTGTTTATATTAAATAATCATTATTTAAATAATTTTTCAAATATTTTTATCTGATGAGAAAAGAGTGGTCTGGCCAGGATTCGAACTCATCTCTACATCACCATTGCCGCGATCTACCGCTGCCGGTTCTTGGGATCTTTGAAGAGAGAATATTGACGTGCCTGATATACGGACCCTTAGTACCTCAGTTGGTAAGATCGCTGCAAAGGTGATGCAGAGACTCGGGTTCGAATCCCGGGCCATTTTGTCATATCAGAAACATTTTTTGGATAATGATAAAAATAATGACCAAAAATTGTCATGACACTGGGTAAATTAAATAGGTATTCATTTAACAGCTTTAGAAATATCCTAGTATGATTAAAATTCTTCAACTATTAACTGTTATCCCTTCATATTTTTAGGATAACTGTACATCTAATTAATTCATGTATCGATTTTGAAAATGGTTACAATGATACCCCGGAACTTCAATTCATATCTTTTTAAATATAGAAACTGAAAATTTAATTAATCATTCATGTTTGACTAGAGATACGAAAAAATAGATTAAAAGATATACTTATATTTATTTTTATAAAATCCACCCAACTAAAATAAACTAATTAAGGCTCAGATTTCTAGGTCTGCTGACTTTGTGCTATCGAATTGCCAATTCAATCCGATAGATTAAAACCGTTTTCCTGAGGGATTTCTCGCCATTACCTACCGCTGTCTCCAACTGTCAAAACAGATTAAATGAACCCCTGGAAATGGAAATCTTCCGTGCTTGTTACCAAGACGATTTAGGAGGAAGACTAAAATATGACGATAGTTGTTTTTATCCTAGTTCCCTCGCATTCCGGAATTTCAGGCATTTACTGAGCAAATTGAACCTTAAACAATGGACGGAAAGATGAGAGCCGTCCTGTTCGGGAAATAAGTAAAGCAAAATGGCGTCAAATTCAATTTTCCCAAGTAAAACTCTTCTAAGGAAAAATATCAGGTAGCCTAAATGGCAGAAATAGCCTGGTGTTGCCTGCGGCTGGAATATTCTCAGTTTATGGTCTTTCGTAACGTCTGGCTCCAACACGCTTAAAATCTTTTATGTAACATCTACAGTGATATATACAATCATATATATATATTTTATATAATTTTTTGCATACAAATAATAGTGATTAAATCAATTTTAGAATAAAACTCAGTTTTATTAGCAGAATTTTGTGTATGGATCGCTCGTCCAAAGCAAGACTGGTCTAATGCAAAAGCGCATTATTGAATTTCAATTTTTTCTGAATTATTTTCCAATTTTATGAATAATTAATAATTTTATTTAAAGATTTAGATTACCTACTTTAATGAAAAGTGATAAATAAAATGCTGTTTATTTCCTAGAATTAAGGAACATCCGAAAGTCTTAGACCGGGAGCTTAGGGCCAAATAGGTGCCTGAGTTGAAGAAATTTTTTGATCATATAGGCTTCAGATCGGTTGCCATCAAATTTTATAGGCGAACAAAATCGATATTTTCGATCTTTTTTCAATTTTTCGCTATTGACTTGAAAACGATTTATCGCAGAAGAAATTGTGTTCTTTCTAAAATAAAAGGGCATTAAATTTCGCGTCGACTGAGGTCCTCACAGTTGAAATCGGTTGAGTCTTTTCGCCAAAACAGATAGTCAATTTAGCCACTTTAGTGGAAAAATTAATTACGCTCACGTTCCAAAGCCTGCAATTTGAAGAGGGCTACTCCAAATAAAAAATAATACCTATAATAGTTGTAGAATACCAAATTCTGTGTAAAACGAGCACATTGATTTTAAAATGTGCCCATCCCTTTGGAGACAAAGTAATTAAAACGTAAACATATTTAGCGCCTTGTTGTCTAAAATCCGTGAAATTTTGGGGATTTTTTTTTTTCAGTTTCTCGCATATGATTCGGCAAATATAGATCACAAAGTATTGCTTTCTTCTTACTATAAGAGGCTAAACTATTGCAAACAGAATGATGTATTTGAAGTTTAAATCGGTTTAGTGGTTTAGCCGGGTTCGGTACGTCAAAAATCTGCAATTTTTTACGATTTTGGTGGAAACCGTGTTTCAACGCCTGTAACTCAAAAACACCTAGAGGTAATATTTTTATTTGGAGTAACCATCTTTAAATCGCAGGCTTTGGAACATGAGCGTAATTCATTTTTCCTCTAAAGTGGCTAAATTGACAATCGGTTTAGGCGAAAAGACAACCGATTTTATCTGTGAGGACCTCAGTCGACGCGAAATTGAATGCCCTTTTATTTTAGAAAGAAGGCAATTTCTTCTGCGATGAATAGTTTTCGGATTATTAGCAAATGATTGAAAAAAGTTCGAAAATGTCGATTTTGTACGCCTTATTTGATTAATTCATTTGATGGCAACCGATCTGAGGTGACAGAAGTTCACAATTTTCTCCATGAAATGAGTACTTTCAGCCTATATTATCAAAAATTGTCATCAAATTAGGCACCTTTTTGGTCCTCAGCTCCTGGACTATCTGAACGAATTCTTCGAAAAATCAGGCGAACTATCAAACCACAGTATATTTAAAAATTATTATTAATTGATGTAAAACGGTATATAATTATTTAATGGAGTTCACACAATAGGAATCACGGAGGTATAAGTTTCCATTTTAACCAAGTATAAATAATATAAACAGGCTTTTCCGGAAGTTACCAAGTAGAAAGAAACAGTAAATGGCATTTGTTGTATCAATTGTAACTTGTACTCAATATCATTCAACAGTCGATCATTGTAGCCGGTAACCTTGGACTACAAACATTGTGCTAAGAGGTATCCAAACAAGAACAATCCGGGCTTCGACCCAATAGGTGTAATGGATCCCCAATGGGAGTGGTCCAACGGAAGCTAATTCCTTTGTAGTGGACCATCTGCGCGCTAGAAGTCAAATATTATGAGGAAGTGCACCATATGGTTCGGAGTAATCTTGAACCGGGAGAGCCAAACTGTACACAAAAACTCTTTCATGAGATTTTCTCACATATTATTAACCTTTAAAATATTCAATTGTTTTTAATATAAATTTAAAATAAATACATCAATACAATTAAATATGATATTCACTGAAAAAATAGTTTCATGATCAATCACAAAGAGAAACTACGCATCTTCTTTTCAAATACCGACGGATTTTCGGGTATAAAAGAGAAAGCGAGGCTGGAAACATGGAGTTAATTATGAAAGGAATGGTATGTAAATCGGGCAAATCGGTGACACATGGAAGGTTTAGTTTTTTTGGATAACTGTTTTTTCTCTATAAGGCATCAACCACGAGGGTCAATATTGGCTTACGTTACAAATTAAAAAGGAGAGAAAATTATCTTATTGCGAAATTATCTTTCATCGCAATTCGGTGAAAGTAATGTGGATGATTTTATTCGTGAAAAATAAGGAGAAATCTGGCTTATGCGAAGGATTTCGGATTGGACGATTGGATTCGACAGGAATTTGAAATAACATAATTAACACACTTAATTAGTACAGTTAACATAATTGGCCATCGAATTCATCTCGAAGCCACAGATCAATACTGTAAGTCCCAATCAGTCTTATAACAGATATACAAATGAGCCTTTGTAATAGCATGGGGAATTTTATAGCATTTGGTAAGTGCTGAATTTAAGGTTTAAGCGTTAGAAAATATTTCAGGTTCACCTAAAATAATATCACTAATTTTTAGTCTGGTTGTTTTAAATCTGTTTTTGTTTTACATTATTTAAACAAAAAAAAACTTTATTTTTAATGTAGTGAGATGCGTTGTAATTTATAGGTTAGGTGATTATGTTGACCCGGATTTTTTTTTTTGGTTATTTTTGTGCATGTTTGAGGTAACCTATTTAGTACCTGATCGGGTTTGAATCCGTTTTAGATTGGCTAAACAGTGACAGAGAACAGGCTGTTTGGTGAGGAGTAAATCCACCTTGGATAAACAAACCATCTACACGCCACTGATTGCCACGTTTTGGGTGAGTGGTCAGGTGGTTTAAAATTAAAAATGTTGTCCTTAATAGCATCCTATCCTTTTTTTAACGTAAAATTAAAATCTGAAGGAAGCATTTGATATTTACAATGTTATATTAAAAAAAATAACAAATCTGCAGAATCATAACGTAATGTTTAGAGAATTCTCCACAGAGAGCAGCTAAGAGAAAATTGAACTTAATATCTCTTTTACGACCTAGTCATGACAACTTGTGAGCTAGTGGTGGGGATCAAACTGGGTGTAGTGGGGAGAACCTGTCCTTCGCCCACCTTTCTATTTCACCAGGGGTAAAGGTAATACGGTTGCTTCTTCAATAGGTCGAAGCAGGTGTTCATGCAGGTTTCTTTCCAATTAGACCCACAAGAAAAAAAAAAAAACAATAAGAAAAAAAATTCAGGTAAACAACGTAACCCCTAGAACAAAGAAAATTCGTTTATACTGGCCCAACCAAGGAAATTGAGAAATAAAACGAAGGATGATGAAATTTTCGTGGCATGAATTAAATTTGAATATCAGAAGATTGATAAACTGTTTAATATATTAAATTTAACAAAAAAAAAAGTAGTCTAAATTATATACCAACCAACTGCGCCAATCCCAATAGTGAATTTCTTTATCCAAAGGACATGCTCACAGCAGTGCCAGCGTAAAAACATGCAAATGTTTGTAACAAGTGTATATAGGTTTCAATAGGAACCTAAATACATGCTTAAGATTCAGTAAATCAAGAAACCCTCTCCCCACACAAAAAAAAAAAAAAATTAAATAAACAAAATTATTGAACGAGAACAAAAAAAAGGAAAAAATATTTATGTTTAAAATTTCTTTTAAGAATTCTACCAGGAGGTCCCACTAGGAAAAAAAATTCACATCAATGTTATTGTCGGACGTGCCCAGAGAAATTCTTTTTCGAATTCCTATGTTTCAGCGTCATCGTTTCTTATAATCCTTTCGTCTGTTATATCAGCATATTTCTTGAGATCGTTTAACATATAAGAGCTAACAAATTTCCAAACAAACTAAGAGATTTTACTCACACACACATAAAAATAAGCAGCCGAAAATTACTGTGATGTTTATCATGAGTGATTTTGAAGACCAGTTTCATCATCTAATAATATTTTAGAACAGTAATTTTAATTTTAACATATATGACTAATTAAATATGTCAGTTAATACGACATTTTCCTTCTTTAAAATGGGTTTAAATCTCATTATATATGTATTTTAATAAAACAATTACCAAACTAAAAAAAACGCTTTACTCGTATTAAAACTTAAGATTTAGGTTTACTCGAATTCTAGATAATTTTAGACTTATTTTTTACCCACTTGACCCCTCATTTAAGGGTTCAGGCTGTATACATTAGTAAAGAAAGTTATGTATATAATTTCCTCCCAATGCCTAATCCCCTGAGAGTTTAGAGAATTCTCTCTCGTTCGTATTTACAAAGTTTCTTATCTTTTTTTGATGTATACCTTTTTAAATTGTATAGAGGATACTATCGTACAGAAAATATTTATAACGAACTCATTTCTGCAATAAAAATAGACTAGTGTTAGAAACTATGCTAATATCTTGTTTTGAGGAGTACAAGTTTTTAAATTTTATTTCAAGGAATAACAATAACAGAAAAGATTCGCCGATTTAAAAATTTAATGCATAGTATATAAATAGTATAGATCACTTAAAATGTTCAATTATGATATATTAACCTGAGGGACGGTATTTTTTATTTTTTTTCGTCTCAGTTCGATTGGTTATGTTCGATATTAGAAAAGACGCAAACTACATTTGCGTCAGACTTTTCTACTTAAAGCTTTTCATATTTGAATATGAAAAATTTTAAATTTGAAATCGAAACCCAATTAATTATTTTTTAAAGGAAATATCTTTAAATTGATTCAAACTTAAGCCCTACAGTAAAATAGTACAAAAACGATCGATTTAAACTGTAATAAAAATGGATGGAATAATACATCAAAAAGAGACTGATATCAAGGCAATATCATAAAATGTTATAATCAGATAAAAAAAACAACTCGCATCCCCACAAAGAAACTCTGGAGAAAGCATTTTAGATAAATATCAGAATCATTTTAGTTTTTTAAATATCATAGGTTGAACACGCTACCTCTAAGGAATACTATCTAAGCAGCGCAATGGGGAGACTAAAAGGCTATCGGTAGATAAGATTATGGGCCTGCAGTGTGCTCACACTTTTAGATAAGAGAGTTTAGAAGAAGGGGTCTACAAAGCATATTAGACCTTATAGTTCTATTAATAATGCGACCCAATGCATGAGCATAAGTATCGGCGATACGTATTCCGGGAAACTACCCTAATCTACTGAAAAAAAATAAAGAAAAGTAATATAATGTAGACAAAAGAAGATTAAAAAAAAAAAAAAAAAATCGTATTGGAATAGATCTATAATTTCGAATTTGAAAATAAATCGTTTTTTAAAAACAAAATATGATTTGACGTTAAGAAAAAAGTAAGAAGTTGAACAGGCTTTTTTAAGTAGCCTGTAAAATATGTTAAAAAGACATCAATTTCCCTGACACTTCAAACTAAATGCAGTGAATACGCATAAATTATTTTTTAAGTATAGAATTTTCCGGAGGAAACAGTCAGTAATTATTGGGGATTGTCTACTGAAAGTGTAGTCAAATGAATTAATGAATGGTTTTATTTTTTAATAATTACATTATTTAAAATGATTATTTACTTAATCCTCCTTGATGGATTCCATCTCTTGGAGTCCGTGAAATTTGAAATATTTAATACAAATTATAATAACAAAAAATAAAACAAACAAATATTATTCAATGAACAGATATGCAAATACGGCTCTATACGGGTATTGAAAACAATAATATCTCCTAATTCATAGTAATCTAGTATTACAAATATATACAAAAGAAAGATTACTTAAATATCAAACAAAATCCCTTCATTAAAATAAATAAATGTCAAATTAAATTTCGTCAATCAATGATTAAATTCTGTTATAAGTAACTTCCTGTAACTGTAAGCCTGTCTAATATAGCTATTTAACCAAACCCAGCCTTCACCATTAAGGTACCCTATATCTGAACTTTCCTAATCATTTTCTCCTGAACTCAGTGAGTATATGGCATTTTTCTAATGTAGTAAAAACTTTCAATCACAAATTCGAAAAAAAATATAGGATTAATTGCAGTAGCAGATCCAAACGTTCTGAGGGGAGGAGTGCAATTTTTGGAACTCTATTCTCATTAATGCCATGCTAATTTTAATAATTATATGTTTAAATACAATCCATTTTCTATTTTAAAGTACAAAAAATGACTAAATAAGTCTTATCATATAGATTTATGGTTATTGGTTTCCTTAATTCTCAGGTGGGGGGGGGGGGGCAGGGAGGTCACTGTATCACTTGGTGATTTATTGAATATTTTTCCAAGGAGTACATAATTTTTTTTTCTCATTAAAATCGAAATTTTTCTAATTTAACTCTTTCGATTTAATATGACAGTTTTAATATACGATGAATTTCTGATAAGATAGGATCCAAACGACAAGAAAATGTCTTAACTAAATATTAAAAATTATTTATTTTCAGGTTACTTAGGGGAATCTTTTGTTAAGAATTGAAGAAGTTAAGTTGCTTCGTGCGTCGTGCAGCCAGCCCTAAGTTTTGGTCGAGTGCAGCAGGTGGTCAGATTCTCGTGCTATCACAGGAGGACAAAAAATACTAGGTACTGCTATAGTATCAGGTATCTAAGGTTTTTAGACCACACAACCTCAACATCTTTTCGAGATTAGACTTAAGGCAGGACGGTTGAACCGTTAGAAAGCAAATGAAATGAATTATCTTTACAGAAATATTGTCAATATACTACAGAAAAAATAGATAGATTTATTCTTAATCCAATCCGTATTATATTCCCCAAAAATAAAAATAAAAAGAAAACAGAAAATGTGGACGGATAAAGTTACCTCCGAACATTTCCTGTATTATGGTTTCCAGTGACGTAATATCTCTCGAACCTCCACTGTTTCGTAGGCTTTTGAAGTAATGATTTTTCCATTTGGCTTGATGAACCCTTTCTTCTTCAATATTTTTACAAAAAAAAGACTCATAAAAGGTTCCACCTTTCAAAAGAAAAATTTCCACATCTAATAGATATTGCGTTGTAAAGGAGAAAAGCAAAAAAAAAATTCTGTATTATTTTTTCATATCTTAGATATTTAAAAATTAAACATATTTGTTTTTTAAAATACTAATAATATTTTTTACTAAAAAAAAACAATAAAAGGGATATAAACGGATTTTTAAAGAATGAAACATTTATTTTTGTAAATTAACACTTATCTTGTTAACATGCTATAAATTCTGTCGGTTTATTTTATACTAATATTACACGGTGTAACTGACTCTAAAATACCGTATTTCCGAGGAAAAAAATATAACTTTTAAATTGTAAGGTATCGTTAAAACATGGAAGTAATTACGGTAATTTAGTTAAAGGACGGCTCATTTTTTACAGGATTAATGCTAAATCGATGAAGCGGTCACTGCAAGTAAGTACAGCACTCAAGGTGGTTAATGGTTGGTTCCAACCGTCTGGTTTTATCACATGGTTTTATTAAGTTTCTGTTCTGTGGATAAAAATAAGTAAATATATTAATAATAAATAAATAAATTATAAAGCTTAAAAAAAAAAAAAAAAAAAAAAAAAAAAAAAAGCCAGGCCAGATTTTCCATGCTGGTAGCCTAACAGGTTTCATTTCTACCTCCGTTGAAAAAGTTCAAACCGAAAATTTTTGATTACAGACAATCTACCCATTCAATTTTTCTCATTCGCCATTGAAGTTGAAGCGTTTAAACAGATATATTTTATTTACATTAAAAAAATAAAGTATGGGCATCTAATACAGAAAATTTTGGTGTATTTTCAGTTACAGTTTGAGTTTTCTATCTGCCTCAATCACTATCATCTAGACTTATTTAAGATAGAGATTAATTAATTTTTTTAATAAAGAAAGCTTAATTAATTAATGCAAACTTTTTTAACTTAATTAGCCTTTGATCTGCCGGCAAGTTAAGCAGGTCAGGTTTCGCATAAGTAAAGGACAGTAGGAAATTTAATAGTTTAGAGAAAATTGAAGCGTTGGGGTTCACCAACTAAAGTTAACTCTAATAAAACCGCTCCTTGTCTGATGAAAGTTTTCTGAATGTGACGATATTCTGGAGCGTTTAGGAATGGCTAAAATTCCAACAGGCTTTATCTCCAAGTCATCTCAGCCAGACCAAACCGTTAAAATTCAATGACTACAACGATCCATTAGGGTGTGGGGACGGTAAAATGGAACGATGTATTGGAAAAAAAAAATAGTTTAAGAGAGCTTCAAAACGTCCTGGCGAAGCTTTATCAAGATATAGTCAGATGAACACTCGGAGAAAGGGGTAGTTATGTTATTCGCCCCGTAGCAGATTCGTGACCGGTTGCATCATTAAATGCGTAATTATAGTAACCGTCGTAATTTAATTCCGTTCACAAAACACTTGATTCTCTCAGTATTATATGGAAGGATATTGACTATCTTTTGTTTATTTTCTACCACTAGTGGTGTAATCATCATCTTTTCTTCCGTAAAATTTCATAATTTTTGTACGTTTGAGGAATTCGAAACTAATTTCTATTATTTGTACGCTGTTCTTTAAAATGGAATTTTAATCGGTAGGTATTTATAATATTTCCCACCCTCTGTCGTATGCTCTACATTCTGTCATTCATTGACCATTATTATTGTTAAACTTTAAAGAAATAGTGTTAGATTTTTAATTTTAAAAACTGCAGAGTTAGTAAAAGATATCTAAAACTGACAAATGAAATAAATTACCAGAAAAAAAAAAATACGGTTTTATAATTGTTTTTACTTATGAGGAACTCAACAAGGAAATGTAAAAATTAAATATAGATTAAATTAATTAATTTTCATTAAGATAAACTTTTAAAGGAACACCCGGAAAGAAAAATCCACTGCAATGGAATGAGTTCTCACAGCTGGAGTGCTTCTGATTGATATCCAAGAGGGTGGAAGATAAATGGAAAAGAGTTAATATAGGTGTTGATAAAATTTTCTGGTCAGGAAGGAAAAAAAAATCCCTAAAAAAAAAAAAAAAAAAAAAAAAGGATTGAGTTGATGGTAACTTGACAGGCATTGAATGCTATTGTATTATTCCAAGAACAGGGTGAGGAATGATTTTCTGATTTATAAAAATGTATTTCCACGTTAGCCTATCGCTGTGGGTAGTATCTGTCATATCATACTACAAGAGACGTAATGCGTATCCATATAATATAATATGCAAAAACACATTAATAAAAAAAAATTCATAAATGAAACAAAAATATTCCAAAGAAGTTCTGTTCAATTCTAACAGCTAATACTTAGGCTGCATATTTTGTCAAAACTTATTTATACCATATATATATATATATATATATATATATATAGTATTTCTATTAAGAAGCATCACCAGGCGTAAGATATTTTTTATTCTCCACAAGGCATATGTAATATGATCTTTAAAAATGGATCTTACAGCGATTCTACGTATCCCCCCCCCCCCCTCTTCTTAATTCATAGATATTTTTTTTATGCGTTAATAAGTAAGTGTTTTTATTTAAAATCTCTAGTAGAGCTTAAATTGATAAATATAGGAAATTGCTAAGAATGTAGGAAAAAATAAAAAATAAAAAAAAACTAGCGCGAAATAAAAATTTCGATATCTTCTTACTGAAAAAACAAAACAACTGTATTAATCGAAAAGAGGGGGAGATTGAGTATAAGTTATTAGGAACTTTTTTGCAGTACCTATATTCGACTTTGTTTTTTTCAGAATTCGTTGCCTAGCTATTTCAGATCTATATTATTCGTTTTTTTAAACCCTCTGTAATCCGTAAGTTAAAAAAAAAAATTTTATGTTGTTTTTTTGTTTGTTTAACGTCACTTTATGACACTAAGGCTTATAGGACGATGCTACAGTGGGAGTCCTAAATTTTTCTTATCCAGGTATGATTAGGATAGGGATCTTTAACGAGTACCTGAGATCGTATAGGCTCGGTACCTCCATTTTACTTCCTATCCGAGGGACGGCATAAACAAGGATTTTTTAATGGGAGTAAAAATTTTACTCCCATTAAAAAATCCTAGGGCCACCCCGGGACGCGAACCCGCGACCTTTATTGAGTATTGTAAGTTTCTATGCTAACCACTACATCATAGGTGACCCCTGAGATTTATTGTTGTTGGGGAAGTTAAATTATCATATACACAAAATAATCTTTATGTACCTATGAAAGGATTAAATGATTATTATGAATAATAATCTTCTAGAAATACATAGATTCTGTTACCTAGAATAAAATAATGCCTTAAGTATTTTTTCTAAATATTTCTTAAATATACTTGCTCAGTTTAGTAATAGTTACTTAATATTTTAATAGTGAACTAGAAAAACATTTATTTATTGTCGCTTCAAGACTTGCTAACTCGAATCCTGTTTTATTCGCTCAAATCTAATTATAATAATTCAAATTACTTAAAAAAAATAGCCTTATGAATCTGCAATAGATTACTAAATTACTCACTAATACATGTCTAAATTGTTTAATTTATTACCTCGATATCCCGAGAGTGTAAGTATAGCAGCTATGTATGTAGTAAGAAACACTCACCTGAAAAAGAATATTAATATGGTCAATTAATGGTGATTTAACTTTTCAACGGAAAATTTAACATATTATAAGTAAAAAAATGAATGCTTAAAAACCATATGCTTTTTAGGCAGAAAAATGATCTTGCAAGCTGGATATGATCATAAAATTTAAATTATAATATTCTCTCTCTCTCTCTTTCTCTCTCTCTCTCTCTCTCTCTCTCTCTCTCTCTCTCTATATATATATATATATATATATATATATATATATATATATATAGATATATATATCGTCACTATGCATGGCCACCTGCACCCTTTTCTTAGAAATCTGAATCAGCATTCTTATCTGCATAGTTTTCTTCACAGCTGCACATGTGAAAATCAGCTGTACGGACGTATTGTAATTAGATAAGTTAATATGTAAAATTGTTCTCACTGTAAAAATATTGTCAATAATTGTAATTTTTTATAAATAAACATGTTTACGATTTTTATATTCATATATATTAGGGATTAATCATTGTCAATAGTCATTTACAATCGATTCTCAAGATTGCATATAGTTGATGCAGTCGATCAATCGATTAACCATCGTACTTTTTTCTGATTTTTCAAAATACTGAAGTGAAATAATTACTGAGTGAATAGATTAATTAAGATTGAAAATAAATATTAATCTTATCATAACAATTTTTCTATATTATTTTTGTTTATTATTTATATCAAATTACAGAGATTAATTAATTAAACGCTATTAGTTAGTTAATGATCACTAAATCAATAAAAGTTTATTAACGACACTAATTGATTGTTGAATATTTATCTTTTACAGAACGACAAATATAATTATTAAAAATATATTCTATACATTCGAAACCAATTAAAAAACAGGCATAAAGTTTAGAGCGAAATATTTTTTTTTTTAAATAACAGCAACATAAAAAATTACAACTTTGTAAACATAATTGTTAATAAAAATAAAACAATACATACTCAGCCCCCAAACTGATTTGCAATGATTTAACTGCGACGCTATACACCAGGAAGAAAGCACTTGACTAAAATCCTGGTATGGAACAATGTAAACTTCAATAATCCTATAAGTCAAACACCTAAACCTTTCTGCTTATCTCCTACGATGTATAGCAAGAAAAACATATGTATAGTTTATATAAGGGATGCAGATAAAAAATTATATTTAGTACAAGTTACAAAAATCTTAAATTCTTCACGAGTATCCTTAGCCTTTATTTTACTCAAGCATTAAGATATATATATATATATATATATATATATATATATATATATATATATATATATATATATATATATATACTATACGCTTAGATAACAGTATATGTACAGATAGTTTTGGTTTTCTTATACTCGGAATTAATGAAATAACTTTTGTTTCCCGATATGAATTTATCCAGAAATATCCATATAAATAGTGGTGTTTATTAAAGATATAAAAACAATTTAAGGTTATGTTTTTTTTTTTTTTAAGGAAAAATACAGTAGAGAGCCGGTTATGGGGACGTCAATTAACCGCAATGTTGATTATCCGAACTGTTTCGGGTTAACATTTTCCCAAGTTGAAAATTAAGTAAGGGTTTTCAAAACTTTATAATTTATCGTAAAATTTTATCAAATAAGCATATTTCAGTTCTAGGATGTTAAAAAATTAAAGCTTTAATTTTATTTTAAATATTTGAGAAAAAAAATGAAAGGAGTTTATGTAGTATAAGTAAAATGCTCTGAATATGGACGTAAGGTCCGAAACGTTGGGATTTGGCCTCTTTTAAAAGTGTGACGCTTTAATAGACTAATGTACTGTAAGATGTGTTATTCACCAATTATTTTATCATAGACATCATTAATCTTCCTATTATAAGAAATATAGACTATTTACACATATAGAAAAATTAATTACAGATGTCATGATTAACAATGATTAAACAAAAAGTTATTATTCGTATCCAGTGTTTTTATTTGTTTCCTACTTACTTTTACATTCAAATTACCATCGGTGTATTACTTTATCGATTATCCGGAAAATTTAAATATCCGGACTAGTCCTGGCAATAATTAGTCCGGCAATTGGCAATAATCGACGCTCTACTGTCTATTAATGTACTACTCTAGGCTATTAATTTTTTAAATAACATTCTCGATCACAACTGGTTGATTCTACACTTAAAAGCTTTGCAGAAACTAAATCCGGGAACAAAAGGATTAAAACAGTTGGGTAAGAAAACCTCTAGCCAGAACAATGCTCACCACCCGAGAACAAACAAATAGAAAATCATAGAGCGAACACTCTGATTAAAAAAAAAAAAGAAAAAAATGTTTCATAGAAGAGACTTTAATGTTGCGGTACTGAAAATCGAACAAGCTTAACATATTTAACTCCTCAACTCCTATGACGTACAATAATGGTGGAAATTCCTTTTTCACTGCATGAGAAAAGAAGTTCCACCTGAGAAAAAAAGTATATAGGATGATAAATTATCTTATAATAAAATTTATAGCAACACCTTTATATATCCGGATATAACACGTTTGTAGTCCTACCCAAGATATCTGAGCAGTCTTAAGATAAGATAGATGTTCCTTTCCGGTTTAGAACACTTAATAATTAAAATAAACAAAAATATAACATAAAAATGGTGAACATGAATATGTCAAATAAAAAATTCGCGAATTTTGTGATTTTTTAACTAAATTGCTTTGTCATTGAAAATATGTCATTGAGCTTTAATAAAAATATAGAGATTTTTTCTTTATATTATGGAAAAGAGCACTTCCCTTTCATCAATTCTGGTTATCTAGTTTGTAAAAGAAGTTATATTAAGAGCCTAATATTTTAGTGCGTTACGAGAATTTTTAAGGGGAAAATAATTCAGTTATTTTTTCATTGGATTACAACTTAATTACCTTGTTGAATCAATGTATAGTAAAAACTTAAGACATCAATTAGTTTTCAAGTGCTCATATAATTTGTTTAAGGTTTTAGGGAAATTCATGTAAAGAACTAAAGGAAGATGGGGTTGAAGTAGGTAGTTTTAAAAATAATTTCAAATTTTAAACCGTAATTTAAATTATGAACTCCTCGGTTTTCCAGACGTGCTCCTTAGGAAAGTTTCTAATTTCAAAAAATAATTTAATTTTTAGTTTTTCGGTAAAATAATAATAAAAAAAATAGTTATTAATTGAAATTCATCACAAAACGTATATATATATATATATATATATATATATATATATATATATATATATATATATATATATATATATATATCCGGATATAATATGGTTCTAATTTTACCTGTGATATCTGATTAGTCATAAGATAAGATAATATTGTTCCTTCGCGGTATAGAATAAATAATAATTAAAATAAATAAGTATGCAATATAAAAATGTTACATATGTCAAATAAAGAAATATTTACGACACCCATGACTTTTTTATTATTAAGTTAGTTGTTTTTAGTAATTCTCATGACAACTATAAATTTCTAGAGCAAGGTATGATTAAATTTGAACATACATAGCACAGAGGAAGAGATGCGTCCATTACTATCTATTTATTTATTTATTATTTTTTCTTTCTTTTTTTTTTTACATCTTGGAGGGGTAAAACTGGTATGGGCTATTTTTCGGAGTTTATGCAGCTTTGTAGCTCAATATTATGTCTTCAGCGTCAGTAAAGGACAAAGAATTGTAAAAAATCAGATTTTAATTTTTTATTTAATACAAACCCCTTTTTTTTTTTGTATTTATTTTGAATTTATACTTAAACTCTTTTATTATCAATTATAGGTTCTAGGCGATGATGACTTGGGATTTTAACGCCCAAATATCCCCTCATCAATTATAGGTTGCTTCAATCTAATATTAACTTTAGGCTGCTTCTTAGATAAAAAAAAAAAGTCAGATAATTGAGACAACAAACAAAAAACAAAACACTTTAATCAATCGACATCTTATTGGCTACTGGAAAATTGACTTTCATTGGGCCCATAAAATTTCTATTTTATGGTAGGAGGGGCGGGGTCTCTTTCACGATTTATATTGGTTAAGTTTATTAACCCAACAATAACATTTGCAAAACCAAATAGCTTAAAGTAATTTAAAATAACTGTTTGTTTTTTTTTGCAAAATTATTTTTTCAGAACTTTTTTTTATTGATTGTACAGAATAATAATAAAAAATGCAAAAACAATGCGTCATTTTTTACATACATTTGCGTATATTTCGTCGGTAATTACAGTTATAAAATTTAGCATTACTGGAAAATATGATGTTATTATTCATAGTTAATCAAACTTTGCACAGCTGCATACAGTATGTAAAACAGTGGTTTTCTAACTAGGGGAGGGGTATCATATTTAGTAACTGTCTTTTCAAAACATTACAATAAAATTTATACTCCAATAAGTTAGTAATATTAAATTATCTTTTTGTTTCGAAAATTGGTTCATTTATTTAACAATAAGAAATAGTTAACAACCTTTTTTTCCTCTTTTTTATCCGGAAAGGTTCGCTACACAGGTGTTATGTAGATCTAATACACGATACCGATAAACCGTGTCTTCTATAGCTTGTGCCTCGAGGTGCTACAGCGACCGGTAACAGTTTTACATCGGAGATCAGGTAGGCATTGAATATAAAATGACATGTTATGTAGTATGAAATATTTAGCAGGTATACAGCTAGATATATAGGTATGAAAGTAATACTTAAATTACGTTAGCAATACGTTTAGTTCAAAATTCATTATTATTATTTCAATTTTATTAATGTTCCATAAAAGTAAAAAAAAAAAAAAGAAAAATGAAAGTTAAACGAGTTTTGAGCCTATTTTTTAATCGAAATTACATCAATACATACATAATAGTATGATAATTTATTTTTCAGACCAAACATGTATAAACGTAAATAAAAAAGTTTATCAATACACATTTCAGATAGTTGATAATCCATTATATCCAGGAAAGAAATCAGGTAAAACTACTGAAAAAGGGAGTGGCGAGCTTTTACGGATCATGAAATTTAGAAAACAAAAAGGCATAGAATTTAAATAAAAAAGTAAAAAAAAAAAAAAGACAGATTATTCTGGACGATACAAAACTGAGTTGGATGAATATTTAATCCCCGAAAAATTTAAATAAATTAAAAATGCCAGTGTGCAGAAGCAGGAGTAAGAGGTGCTAAATTATGCATAAGTGTCCGTTTTTAGATAGGTCTTAAGTGTACAAAAAACGGAATATAGAAAAATTCACTCTCTCTCTCTTTAAGTTTTGAAGTGTACTTATTTAAATATTATTCCATTTTTCGAATTTCTTTTTTTAATCATCAATAGATTATTTTACATTTTTAAGATAATATGTTTTTTTTATAAATGTAATATATTTCTAGACAGATTAAATAATTTTTAGTTTTTACAACTACAGTAGAGCATCCATCTTCCGGACTAATAAATGCCAGGCATGTTTCGGATACTGAAATGGAAAAAATGGTATGTAAAATTGAATAGGAAAAAATAAATACACACGATACAAATAATATATTTTTATGTAACGATCAAACATTGCAATCATAATAATTCTAAGTAATAATAATTCAAAAAAAAAAAAAAAAAAGTACATAAATTTCATAATCTAATCTAGGAAAACAAGACCATTAGGCGTAAACCTAGCATATGAATTTGAAATATTCTTGTTCAGATTCTAATCAATAAAAACAGTAGATAAAAATTAAAAGGTTCTAAAATAACATTATATAATGTTACTACAGCACAGTTCGTAAAAACATATTATATAATATGTAATAAATATTTAAAATAAAATTAACGGCTTAATATTTTACTTTCCAGAAACAGAAATGTGTTTATGTTGTACAATTTCACGATAAATAATTAAGTTTTGCAGTTCCTTATTTAATTTTTAAACTGGCAAAATGTATAACCAAAATAGTACGTATAATTGACGCCCGGATAATCGACCTTCTACTGTAGTAATTTTTTATACGTTGAGAAAATTGTTTTTCTGAGAAAAAAAAACTGCTCAATCGTATCGATAAATATATCACTGATATTCGAGGATTTGAAAATCAAAAACCTTATGAACGAAAAAAAGGATAATCTTTATTTTGATTTAAGAAAAAAAATCTAGGCCACCCCATATTTCGGCGACACTAAAAAGAGGAAAAAAACGGGGCTTAGATTCGAGCAAATACAGGATTTTCCGTTGTATTTGCAGACATTGTAGATCTTTTGCAGCCTTCTCCCCTTCCGCCTATCTTGGCCTATTGTTTCCCAATTTGCCCCATGTAGCTCTCCTTCAGCCTTGTTTGTTCAGTCTATCCATTTAGTTTCCAGTCTCCCACGTGGTCCCTTGCTAACTGTTATAGCACCCGTGTTTATCAAGACACGCCCTTAGGGATTGCCACGCCCTATCATTCCAGCACTTATATTCGTGGGATACAGATTGATAAATTTAAAAGGGTAATTCCATGTCTGCATATCATCCTAATATATTCTCCTCTCGGGTCACTGAAGTTACATGAGGTGGGTTTCAAAATTTATTGATTCTTTGGGACATATATAGTTCACCACTTCCAACAACGTCATATTTCCAAAATCGGATATGATTAGTTATCACTGTTCTGAAAGCGCTAAAAGAGTGGCATATTCTTGCAAGATCGTCAAATCCAAACACCATCCATGCAATTTTTAACAAGAACTTCATAACTCAGAAGAAAAAAGTCAGTTATTGTCTAAAGAAATCTACCGCATAGTAAAAATTTTAATAGGATCCTTAAAATCTATTCTGAACAAAATTTATAGTACTTTTAAAATTTAGATTTTCTATTCGGAAAAATCATTTGAAAGGAGTAAGGAACATAAGAAATATTTTTTAACCCGCGAAGAACTATAATCGCAAATGAATCTGTGCTTTAACACTAGGTGACTTTTATGGCTTGTTACAATTATTTTCTGCAACCCCTTGAATTTCGAATCATCGTAGAGCCAAGACTGCGGAAAAATCATGAGTGTCTGATATGAGTTGTAATTTAAATGTCAAGGAATGAACTTTTTGGTCAAATACTACGATATAAAGCATTTAAATACAATGTTTAATGTTCAATGTGCGCTCGACCTAATGGTAGCATATACCACTATTAAGGCTAGGCGCACATTGAGACACTCGCGACGCAGAGCAGAGCAAAGCAGTTTTTTTAATACGTATCTACCGATAGGAACCTGCGTTGCTTTGCTCTGCGTCCCAATGTGCGCGGTTCCTATCTAATTCACTTTCCACAAAAACTGCTCTGCTCTGCTCTGCGTCGCGAGTGTCTCAATGTGCGCCTAGCCTTAATAGTGGTATATGCTATCATTAGGTCGAGCGCACATTGAGACACTAGCGACGCAGAGCAGAGCAGAGCAGAGCAGTTTTTGTGAAACGTGAATTAGAAAGGGAACGCGCGGTCCAAAGTCCAAAAACTGTGCGACGCATTTTTTTTCGTGCTGCCCTGACCTGATCTGTGTCTATTGGCCGTTTTCTGCTCTGCCACAGGGCAGTTTCCTATCTACCACACGTATTACAAAAACTGCTCTGCTCTGCGTCGGGAGTGTCTCAATGTGCGCCTAGGCTTATACGTCATAATGTTGTTTAAGAACAAAGGGACGGTTTTCGGTTGTGACAGATAATCTGGGAAGATCAACTGATCACTCAAGCGTTCAAGTTGATCGCTAGTAGCTATGGGAGGGATGTGGAAAACCCAAAATAGTTCTTTTCATTGATAGATATATCGGCCTACAATTATCGATACCATCAAAATATCGTACTTTTAATATCAACACTATCGCGAGAGTCGATATTTCCATTGATATAATACAAATTTTTGAAAAAGAAGTAATTTTGAAACATAATATGAATATAAATATTGATTCCCTAGCACATAGGGATATCTAAAAAGGTGTGATTTACGTATCTAAATAATTAAATGGAAACATGTGGCTTTTCAGGTTCCTTGCGTTACCTGACATCTTTCAAAGACATAACAAAAATTATTAACAACATAATAAATCTAGGATTTCAAGTTCATAACTTACGTCCGCTATTCTACTAAGCAATATACATTGCATAAAAACAGGAAAGATAATTATATTTTTTTTTTAACGATGAGATTCATAAACGATCCCCAGGGTTTCCCTGGAGCAACAGTTTTAATTTTGTAAATATTGCATGGGCTATATAGTCGTTAGCATTGAATTAGATGCTTTCGATGGTAAAATATCCAATATCGGAAGAAAATTACTGCTAATACAATATTATCGATAGTTTTCGGCTATCCCTACATCCAAGAGGCGTACTAGATATGCCAGGGTGTTCTTTTCTATATTTTCCTTTTTTTTCATTGTCCCTTATCTTTCTGAGTAAAATATCTATTTGAGGAGTTGAGAGATAGTGGAAGCACAGAATAACTTCGTACCAGAGTATGGAAAAGAAAGATACGGAAGGAATAGTAGATTATTTAAATATAGTATAATTAATTACATAAATGTACTTCTGTTTTTCTGTTCCATACCGCAGAAGTGTTATTTTTTAATTCAATATAATTCTAACCATTCCAGGTTCGGCCAGAGTTCAAATGTACGTTTATGAATCTTTTGACAAATAAAACAAAAGAAATCGAAGTTGATTTTTTTAGTTATTCATAATATTCTCCAACATTTCGATATTTGAGATTATATAAATGTTTTCTAAAGGTTCCATTACCCTGCTCTTGTGTGAAGATGCATTCCAGGAGGGTTTCGAGGAGTTAGATGTGTGCAGTGTGCAGGTTCGTCTCGTTACCATGACTAACTATGTTGACTAACTAATTGAACATTGCTTCATCACCTCACTTCATCCCCACTCTAAGGGGTCACTTCATCACCTCTTCTGCCTCTTGAATGAAGAGTTTCTTCTGGCGGTTAACACGTGTAGGGACGATTAAAATAAACGCAAGAGCAGATAAGCTATAATTAATATAAGGGGGCTTGGATTTTAATATCAACTATATTAATTGGTAAAAATGTGTCATAAAATCTTAATGTAAAAACATACAGAGTATTATGGTTAAGTATATCGTACTCTGAGTGCGGTAGTGGTACATTTCGATTTACTCAATTTTTGGGTTATTCTTTTATTAAGAATTGATTAATTACTGGAACGTATATTATGGGTATTTATTCAGCATATTCCGAAAAATACATTCCATACAATAATTTATGGAACACGGCATGTCAAATTGGAACATCAAGATGCTAAACTAAAGGGCATAAAGAGGAACCCAATCAAATGGACCATCCCGAATAGAGAATCGTTACCCTGTGTTTCTGTCGGATATGAATACGACACTGAGTTTTCACACGCACATTTGTTTAAAGGTTTGGCACCTCCAGCATATGAATGTAGACATAAAAATATGCCACATTCTAATAGACAGCGTTGTTCTCTAGAAACATAGAACAAAAATATGGCTTTAGAAGGTACATCGAAAGAAAGTCTAAGTGACGACGAGAAAACCGTGTGAAAAAACGATGAACTATTTAAAATCAAATATTAATCGAGAATCTAAAATATCGCCGTTGATACTGCAAAAGATCCTATGTCAATTAGCAGCTAATTTTCAGGATAACAAAACAATAACTTTATTTGCAATTCATTTTTTTAGTTGTGTTTGATTATCGAAAGAAACATTAAAATTATTATTATATTTGTACAACTATGTTTTCGTTAGAGTTTAAATTTTCTTTATAAGGTGGTGTCACTCAGGAGAAATGACCAAGCGAATCCTGAAATTTGAATATTTTTTTACTGGGTATGATTCTTTTTTTCTATTTACTGGGGACATACTTCGTCTTTTAGAAACCTGGAGCAACTCGTTTTGACTAAAAATTCAATATAATCGTAACATCGAAAATGTCTGACTCACACTTTTTTGCAGTAGATAGATAGATAGATAGATAAACAGCTTTATTTTCAATTAATATACATTTACAACATTATAAAGAAAAATATAAGCCTGCATTGGCATGGTTAAACACCGTCTGCCAAGAGCTGTCTCGATAAAATAAAAAGTCTTTTTCAATGTTCATAATGAATAAAAATAAAAAATAAAAAAATAATAATAATAAATAAATAAACATCCTTATTAACATATATCGATTCATACAATTATATGCCGTGTGTGAATAATAATGAAAATAAACAAAACTATACAATACCTACATAATAGATAAAATAAATAAACAAAATAGGAGAAAAAATTATTTAGATACATAAAATTATACAAAAATCAACATCAACGTTCCAATATGAGCACCATTAAAAAATAAAACTAGTTAAAAATTATTAACTTAATTTGATTAATAATCTAATCCTAATTAATAATAATAACAGAGCATACATAATAGTAATTTAGGTAATTTCCTATATTATGAATTGTATTGCTCAACTAAAAATGTTCTGTATTTATACGCATTACAATGATAGAAAAACAAAGCGTTCCAATCACCACCATTCAGCAGCCCTACCAGTTCGTCTTGCCTCAACACATTTTTCTTAAAATACTTAAACCTAAACTCCTGGAGAACAGGACAGACACCAACATAATGATAAACGTCTTCAATTACTTTCATATTACAGAGGGTACACAATCTTTGCTCTTCGCTCCTACCTACGTTATTATTAAGATAAACTAACTGTCCCCGCAATTTGAATATAACCTTCATAAAATTCATTTTATTAGAATCACTTATATAGTGCTTCTCCCCCAAGTCCAGGTTCAATTTCTTGTATAACCCATGGAAATTAGAACGCTCTGCCCTCTCCATCATTTCAGTCTTGTAATGGTCCTTTAATTCGGTCAAAATCCGAGAAATCAAATGGCTATCTGCGTAATCCAACGGAACACCTACCTTTTCAAATAATTTTAAGTTTTCCCCGTGCCAAAATATTTTCCTTCTAACTATTTCTAATGCCAAAATTTTTGGATATCTTGATTCTGGGAAAGAGAACACTTTTTGTAAATATTTCAGGTGTAAATTGAGAGTATGAAAGAAGATTGGGTGAATATTCGATTCAAGATACAAAATATACCTTGGAGAATTTTCTGGAAGGGAAAACAACTTCTTAATAAAAAACGTATTTAATTTTTCCACTTCTTCATAATTCAGATATCCCCAGACTTGACAAGCGTAGCAAATAATTGATCGAACGGCAGCATTATAAACATACAACTGCTTCGATATCGGAACTTCGTTTTTACTTATAATACTGTTATAAGTTGTATGAATTGCGAATTTTGAAATAGTTAATTTATCCAAAAAATGCTTTTTCAAACTACATAGCGGAGTTAGACCTATTCCTAGATAATTATAATAATTTACTATTTCTAGACTGTTTCCTTCCATTTTCCATTTTTCATCCCTCCTTAATTTCCCCCCATTTCTAAATATCATAATTTTTGTTTTTTGGAGGTTGACCTTTAAATTCCACAAATTACTATATTCTACAACTCGATTTATCATCATTTGAAGAACTTTAGGTTCTGGGGCTAACAAAACAATATCATCCGCATACATTAAGCAACGTATGTTTTGTCTCCCTATCGTTATACCACCACCTATAAAATCGGGGAAATCATTAATAAATAACGAAAATAGAGCTGGGGAAAGAAGACAACCCTGCCTCAATCCTACAGATGTTCCGAAACTGTTAGTTACTCCTCCTTTTGTCCAAACACAAGACTCGGTACATTTATACAAACCTTGAATAGTATTAATAAATTTATTCGACATACCTAAAGTATATAGCTTATAAAACAGTGCTTTTCTATCAGGAGAGTCAAAAGCTGACTTAAAATCAATGAAGAGGCAATACAATTTATGACGCTTTACTTTTTTGCAGTATCTACGTTGATATAAACGTTGCCTATGACCCAGCAGGGTAAAAGCAACAAAAAAAAATCAAATAAGAAAATAATATTTGTTGCTTATAAGGTTGAAAAAGGGCCAAAATAGAAATTTTTTAGAATAAAAGAATGTTGAAAACTGTTTTTTTTTGGGTATTTTTTTTTCTAGATGTTACTACTATTAGAATTATTGCACTGCGCATGGAATATTTCAATTTAGGATATAAATGGAATATATGTTTAAAATATTTTTGGTGGCGCAAAAGGCAATTTATTCATGAAATGCATTCGTTAATATCCACATTGCATTTATTACTAAACTTTAAGTATTCGTGACAGGTTCTATGTGTTTTGACGAGCTCTTTGGTGCGAGATAAGGCTTTTAAATAAATTTTAACTGGATGAAAAAGATTTATTAATATTTTCTAACATTACTGATATATTCAACACAACTTTGTTATTTAGTGTTGAAGCGATGTTGTTTTGGACGGTGCTGTTAATTCATACTAGAACTCGACAGGGGCCTTTCAGAGTCAAAATATATTAGTTCCCATTTGCTAAACTACTGGGTCGTAATTCGATGCACAACGCACAACCAAAGCTTCTAAGTTTTGAACTCTGACAATTGATCAAAATAGAATGAATGTTCCAACAACAGTCCCCCTATTCCTTTTACTTTACAGTACCACACAAATACTTTAACTTGACATGAAATAACTTTTGGCGCCATCAATTTCGATCGCTGTAGGATCGAAATGCTGAGAATAAAAACTCCGAATGGAAAAACGTTCTGCTTTCAATAATAACGAATACAATTTAAATGATGCGTTTGATTAATTTACACTTCCTGCTTGAAAAAACCTTTCACCCTGGTTCTAGGATTAAAACTGAATGTTTAAAGTATCCGATTTTCAAAAGGGATCATGGCTGTTCACCGAGTCATAGGTTAATACAGATTACACCAAAGCTTAAATATTTAACAAGTTTAAAAGCTTCTTGTGGATTAGGAACACTTTTAAAATACTATTGAAATAATAAACTTTTCTGTATAATAAACTCATTATCATGAACGAATTGCAGCTACTGATATATAATAATCCAAATAATGGTTGAAGGCTAAAATAATATAACTTAAAAATGTCGTAAGCAAAGACGCTTGAGGTGTTTAGACCGCATGGAGTACATCTTGAAGAGGATGGGCGTTTAATGATGGAGGATTAAGAGACCAGCTGAGCGTAATAAGAGAGTTTCCTAAAGCATCGTAATGCAAAGAAAGAAATAAATAAATGTTAGTTTTGTATAATAGAATAATGTTAATATGATGAATATTATTCAATTCTTAGTTATAACACTCAAAATCAGATATAAATTAATTCTTAAGATATAACAAGAGAATTTTCCAAAATATAAAGCCTAAACAAAACAGAAACAATTTAAGTCTTATAAATACTTATAAAAACAATTTAAAACTATTCTCATCAATGTTCTCAAATTCATAGATTAACCTTTGTGTTTCAAAATTTCCCCAACAATATTAAATTCTGCTTTGACGAGAAGTTTTAGGAATAATGTTTCAATCAACCATTATAAAAACTGATAACTTTATTCAGATATTGAAGGGTGAAAGGTTTATTATAAAATTGTGACAATGAAGAGAAAGCAATTCAAATACTTCATACTAACTTTAGTTTTAACATTTTACTTTGATTAAAATCTACGAAGTTTTACAATAGACAATGACAAGAAGTAAGAAAAATAAATGAGGTGAAAAAATTCATTTAAAGATAAAAATAAATAGAGATGTAGAAATGGATGAAAAAATACCATTTTAAAATGAACGATTTCTTCCTTTAAATGAACAAAAGAATTTTGTGTGAGTGGGCAACAAAGCCAAGATTTAACATTTAAGAAAACTCTTGCTAGTGGAAAAAAAAGATATATCCTTTTTATGTAGGCATATTATAATTGATAAGTTATGTATGATCGAATAAGTGGCGGATAGGCCGATTGAAATTGTATTCGAGGCGGACCCACAGAAAAAGTCTGGAATTTCCTACCCTGGTTAGAATAGGTTAGCTGCCAGTAGGATTACCTCCTTTCCAATATAATTGGCTAGGTGAGGGGTAAATGAAGAACAAAAAAAAAGTCCAAAATCTTTAGGTTTTGTATAGATATTGTTGTGTGTTAAATAAAGTTTTAAAAAATATCATAAAGAACAAGACTGCGAAACAACACATAACCTTAGCACATTTTCCTTTCATATTATGTAATTAAATTGTGAGAATTATAACATATATTTTTACAATAACAATTGAAAGAGGTTCATTAGATATATATTGCGCTTAAATATAATTTAGATTATTAGGAAATATAGCTTTTAATTGAACAATAGCTGTTCAAACTAACTAATACACTATAATAACTTCTACTAACTAGGAAATGAACACTGAAATCTAGAATGTATCTAATCGGTGTATAAATCCATTTTGAACAGTACCTAATAGCTTTCGAGCAAATTGGAATCAATATGTTGTCGATGTGAAACTGTATCTTTAATGAAGGTTCTTAGCCCGGCCGAAGTAAACAACAATCAGCGCTTGTGTGCTTAGGCAGTATGTTCCAGTTTGGGGGGGGGGGGGGGAGGGCTGCTATTTTTAACTTGGATATTGCTAACCAAATCCGACCCCCCTTAAAAAATTATTCGATAAGCAAACAATCAATCACCTTAAAAAAACATAGGAGACTGGAAACGAAAGCAAATTCAAATTATATTTGATATGGGATTTCTATATATTTTTGCTAGGTAGAAAACAATTTTTTTTACATAATCTCACCAACTAAGCCTTCACTTCTTTTCATTATACATTATATATTTATACGCAAGACGGATAAAAAATATTTAAAAAGCCGTACCACGAAAATAAGTATTAACTAAATCAGGTCGTATAGCGTTTTCGACTTTTCCTGTATTATAAAAAAAAAAAAAAAAAAATACAAAATACAAGTATTTTGTGTCACAAGGTAGTTACTATTAAAACTGATGATTTAATTAATTTATCTTGAGAAAAATAATGATAAAAAATTGATAGGGCGGTGGATATTCTCGTTAGTTGTTAGGTTATTATCCTATTTGATTTTGCAGTTTAACTAGTGCGTCCCGATTTGTACATAAATGTATTGATTTTCGTTTATTAAATATTGGTTTAATACAAAAAATTATTAATACAATTTAATGGAAAATAAGGTTATTTAGAGCGGTTAACGCAATTTTTTTCAATTACCACATTCTACAACTACCTACATGGTAAGAGTTGATATAGGGGAACAATGATGGTAAAATCTATTATACTTTATCGCTAACTAGAAGAAAGTTTCCATAAAGAGTTAGGAAAACTTTTTCTCCCTTTAATGAATTAACTTTTAGCTTTTACATTATTCCTAGCCAATGAAAGTGGATTATTGTTCCGTAAGTTCGAATCCCGGACTCAAGCTTTAAACATTTTGAAGCCCGATCAAATTATATCCAAAAAAATTTTCATTTCGTTGATTTTAATAAAAAATGTTTTCAGAGATAACCAGAAAATTCTCTTTCTTTCACCTATTTCTTCATTACAGGGGAGAAATTCTCCGATTTTTAAGGAATTTCCGGTTGCTTACTAATCCTTTTCGTTCTATTATTCGTTAATCCTGTTCAAAGATGATTTAATTAAGTCAAAAGTCCAGTGTTGTGTGAAATCCTTGGGATTAATATCAGTTAAGAACACAGCGATTAGGTCCGAAATGCCTAAGAAAATATTTACAAAGATTTCACGGAGTTAAAATGTAGGTCGATCTTAAAGGGTAGGAGATGGAAACTTGTGGCTTCATTTTGCGGGGCCGAAAATCGGTGAAGGGTTTTGGAAGAGCTAAAATGTTAGGAAAATCACACGTAATACCCACGCAATGAACGTTATTGATATGTATTGAAATATTTTATTATTTCATATACAAATTGAAAAAAAATACAAACACAAGAATAAGTACTTGGCACATATTTATTTTTTAATAGATTTTTCCAAGAAATTTATAATTTAACACTTGAACGAAAAAATCGAGTATAGTTTTTTGCATTAGTAGTTTCTGTCGCCTACGATCATAGCATTTTCCACTGTTTCCAATCTGAGTATACAACCTTACCTATTTCAGTTCTGAGCACAAAAAAGTAAAAGGCATGAAGTCTTCGAAATCATTTTAATTGAATACTGAACTGAGAGGATTTCCGAAATTGTCCGGATTTGAAAAAAAAACAACCCAGAAAGAGTGGATAATTCAATCAATAAAATGAAAATTGCCTTGTGTTGTATTTAGTTTTGATGAAAATTCGGATTATTGAGAGTAGTTCTTGAAAAATTTGTGTTATAGAGCTCTCCTAACACGTCATTGAATGTAAACATTTTTTTTTTCATGTTTTCCACTATAAAACACTTCGAACAACGTATCCTAACAGGAAGGGTTTCTTCGATTTATCAAAAATTGTTCAATGGACCAAAGTTTCGAATTAACTAAAGTTGACTGTTATAATTTTTAATAAAAAAGCAACTTATAATTTACTTATATTTATTAAAAATGAGAAGAGGTTAAATTTATAAAAACAGCCTCCCAAAAAAGCAAAGAAAATGACATGGGTCTATTTTTTTTTTCTATTGGAGCAATAAATAAATCGACAAAACAAAGCCAGGTATATAATAAATATATCGATTGAACAAGATGACTTCCATGTTGAAGGATCAAAGCCCGTGTTAAGGTAAGGAATCACCGTTGGAGATAACTTAAAATAGATTTATGGAAATTTATATTCAATCACGGAACCCTCGCGGTGGTTGGAGCCTGCATCTCAATGCCTTGTATCCTCCAGGGGCAGATAGGGGAAACCTCACTGGAAGCAGAAGATCTCTTTAAGGCAAGATGGATTGTGGGATAAGTGAACAGGACCAAAATCAGACAAAGGCTGAAACATATAAGTACTACTTAAAATGCACGGAAATAAAAATGCGACAAAGTTCTATTTCTCTTCTGATTCAAACAGATAACATACGGCATTGACATACAGATATGCGCGCACGAAAGAAAGCGAGGAGATGTACAATAAATTTAAGAAAAGCAAGGGAGAAAGAGAGTCAGGGAAGAAGCCAGGTGAAGCCTGTGTGGATACCTGAGACAGAAGAGATAGCCGCTAATGGCAGGTCGTGGAGGCCCAAAACAACACATGACCACATCCTGTCGTGAGTGAAAAGGTCGGTCCACGCATCAGCGCAGATAATTTTCTAGGGTTCACAGTCTGCTGTAAATATACCTTGGAACAATGAAGCGTTCCAAGAATGTATAGACATATTAGGCCGGTAATAATAAAAAATAAATAAAGAAAAATAAGGAAACTGGTCTCGAAAACGCCACCAGAAGGTTTCATTTTAATCTCAGAATTTCTTAATTTCAAGCATGGGCACTAGATCTATGGATCTTTTTTCCTTCACCTGGATACTATCTTCAACAATTAGAAGATAAGGAATAACGGAGTCCTTCTAAAACTCCGTTTCCTCTAAAAAGAAAAATTATACTCCTTACAGACTCGGAAACAATAACTTTGCTCATTAAAGTTCAAATGGAGAGTGGAGTAAGAGTGAAAACGCTATGTTGTTCAACTCAAAATACTTCATGCAAGAGACTCAGTCATGGGAACATCAGGAGCAAAAAGGAATACAAATTATCAAACATTTCACATTCCATAATTCACTTTTATGAATAAAATTTGTGAAAGATGATGTCTGAGGTGGAGGCTAAAAGAATCTACAAATCGTGTTCAATTATTTCAGCTATCTATTTAATCTCAAATACCTAGTTAAGTTCACTTTGACATTTACAATGATTACCATCATATCCCCTTTATTTTTCGTTGTAAACCAAAACTTCCTGCCCTGCAGCGTCGATTAATAATAATCCACTAATCTCTGTTAAACATATTGCTACTTAGGACTCAGCCTGAACGAACATCTGAATTGGAATCCTTGCACAAGACTCAAACAAGAAACTGCTTGACTACTTCGGTACTTATTATACAAACGCTTGAAGCTTCTTATCATTTACAAAAGGTTTATTTACAAGACTGACGTAATTGAGCTTTGGACCTACAACAAACCATGAAATTCCTCTCACATCCAATAAAAAATCCTCTTTCCACATAAAATTTTAATTTTCGATACGTTGCCTTTAGCTCAATCTAGATACATATTCTTTTATAATATAAAAAAAAAATCCAAAAACCGCTCTTTTTTTACTCTCTTTATGACTCATCATGTTCCTTTACTACTTTATCGAAAAATAAAATAGAATAGGCAAATATTTGAAATAAAACGGGTTCGCAAGTATAAGCATAGAGAGCTTGAAGATTATGGAGTTCACGGAAAGTTTAATAACAATAGCTCCAGAGATTCTCAAGCTTTTCTTCAGTAAGTGAAGAAAGGAAATCGGGAGGCCGGTAAATGTAAGCACATGACATATGATAAGGGGCGAGCAACTTCTCAACGAGAACCAGTTACATATATCAACAAGATACCGATGATTTATAAATATAACTTTCATGGAGCTCGTGGAAATGAGATTTATCAGCACGGGCTCCAACAAATATAGAATTATGCTGATGTGACTATCAATTCGTTTCCCGTTGGCAGGATATTCTTTGCTATTACATACTTTCTACTTCGAAAAGTCACAATATATATGTATACTGTGCCCATCACCGGCGACATGCATACTAAAAAAGAACATTTAAAAGTGATTTTACATAAAATTATATACATGAAGTTTATAAAAGCTCACCAGAGACCGGATTTTTATGCTATAGCATATTTTGTTAGCGAGCAGTTTTTATGTTTCTTCTTTTTTATGAAGTTTAAGGCCGTAAAAGAGATTAAGAATCAACGCCGATGGTTTATAGTTTATTATTTAAGATGTAAAAAGGAAAGAGAAAAAAAAAACAAAAAACAAAAACTAACGAACTATAAGTATGTAATAAAAATGGAGAATTTAAATGAGATTATTAAATAGCAAAAATATATTTATTGAAATCTGTTTGTTTATTTAAAGTCACTTTATGCTACAATGACTAATCGGACGATGCTACAGGGGGAGTCTTGAATTTTGCTAATCCAAGCATAATTAGGATACGGTCTGTAAAGAGTACCTGACATCGCACAGGCTCTGGACCTCCATTTTACATCCAATCCGAAGGATGGCAAGGCCAAGGATTTTACTCTCTTTAAAAAATCCTAGGGCCACTTCCCGGTCTACGAACCCGCGACCTTTTTTGTTTGTTTGCTATGCTAAACAATACACCACAGGTTATTTTCTTGTAAATTTACATGTATACTTAAAACCAATTCAAAAAATAGAAAATTAAAATAATAAACATAGCCTTTTTTATCTTACAATTAGATATTAATTTAATTTTAAAAGATATTTATTGACTTACACAATACCAGTGACACGGCTGAGGCAAAAACGCTGAGATCTTTTGTCCCTGCTCAAGTTAACTCCAAGATTTTATTATTTTTTAATTCGATGTTTTTCCTTTACTATATTATTTATTTAGCGTGTTATCGTTACCTAATTCTATGTCGTACGGTAATAGCGAACAACATGTTCAAGACGGTGAGACAACTATTGCATTAGGGAGCTATATATTTCCCATTTTTAACTTGGTCAACAAATTATTTATTTACAAGAACAAAATTATTTCTAACTGTTCATTTCATTTTTTCTTTTTTCTTTTTTGGTCCATTACTTTGTTTCAAAGCAGTAGTACTACTTATCACTATTTTAAACGACGAAAAAACCACTGCCAAAAAAACAGACAATGTTTAGTACTATGTTAAACAAGCGATAAATTTGATCTTCATCCTATTTAAACTATCCTATATAATGTGACTATTTAGAGGATTTAAACGTATTATTTTATTTTGGTTATTCATGTTGATTAAGTTTTTATTAATGTTTATTTTTATAGTGTTTATCAATGATACAAGTAAAGATAAGTTTTCAGTTATTCCTTTTGTTTAGTTTTAAGTTATTATTCAATAAGTTATATCTTTTTATTTACATAACAAATAGGTGCTGTGAAGTATTATAAAATCATAAGATTAAATAGGTAATATAGTATATATATACATATATATATATATATATATATATATATATAATGTATCATATCTGGTGCCAGAATACCTTTAAAACGTTAAAAAAATAAATTTAATGTGTTAAACATTATGAGTTTCTTGCATTCTTTTTAACCATTACCATTGGCGGATCCAGGGGGGGGGGGGGGCTGCAGCCCCTCCCTTTGGAAAATTTTTCGTCATTAAAAGATAGAATTTCACTTTCCTTAATGTAAGGAAGCAAGTTAAAGAACAAATAATGTGCAGAACAAGTATAATTTTAGTTGTGGGAAAGGGACATAAAGGTAAAAAAGCTGATTAGCAGATCCAAATGAAGGGCTGTGGGGCTGCAGCCCCCCCCCTTTAGGACTGCAGCCCCCCCTTTACGACCGGCTGGATCCGCCCATGACCATTACTAAATATCTAAGCAACTACGATTATCTTTGTACCACCCTCACCGTCATTACCGCGGATAATCGAGGTTCTGTTGTATTCTAAAATATCATCGTAAGTTAAAACTGAAAATATATACAAAGAAAACAAAAAAAGTGACTTATCATCAATGATTGATAAAAGGATCATAAAAAACAGGAAATCGCTCGAGTCAAACGCCGATTCACGAACGGCGCCGATGGTATTTGTTGACTAAACGCTGATTGTGAGGGTAATGATTCACCAGGGGTGGTCCAAGGGCCAGGCTAATGGAACAGAAGGACTTTTCATGAGATTGGAAACTTTCTCAATCACATAATGAAAATTAATGGGGCCGAATGATTCCCTCCATGCGGGCCATGCGATTGTTTAAACAAACGAAACCTGGATCGATTGACTCAACGCCGCTCTTCACCGCTAATTATCCCAGCCTTCCCCAATTTAGTATTCATTCCATTTCTGAAAGATAAAATTGAAATGCGAGGCAGAAAAGGCAGGTAATCAATTTGCTAAAACTCCTTTCACAGCTGGAACATGGACGATGCAAAATCTAAATAAAAGCATTCAGCAATAAAAATAAAAATTAAAAAAAAAAACTGATGCGAAGACGAAACCCTAAAAAAAATACCAACTCGAATTCGAAAAAAAAAGAACCACTAAATAGAATCTCCATTTATATTTCAATATTTATAACGTGGACTAAAAAAACTGACGGTAGACCGTAGGCCAATGTCCAAAATTTTCACTAATTACCATTAAGCCAATATTTTCTGAGAATTTTACTTAATAAAATCAAGTCTTGAGGCTTTTTTACATGGTTATAGTTTTGGAACGAAGGTTGGAACCAACATTTTTTATAATTCTAGGTCGAAATGTATTTTACCCATATTTGATGGTACGGCCCAATCCGCCCTAACAGCTGAAAAATACAAGCTCTTTATATATTTAATGAAGATAAGAGTCTGACCATTGCCATTGGCAAAACTCCGGTATATACATATTTACAAAAGGTCTCGTGGCCACTGCAGCTTTAACCTTCGATGAGGGTTGTAGAGATGAGTGGTGATAGATAGGGCTTGAGCAGTAGGATTAGGATGATGGATAAGATTACTATGAAATTTGGAGATTTTTTGGGGATTAGTTCTTAAATGTAGTTTTATAGATAAGTAGTTTGATGTCGATCGAAAGTTGTGATTTTCTGTTTAAAAGTACTTCGATCTAAACAACCAAAAGTGTGTTATTATGTTTCGGGCTTACTAACTATCTAATTGCTTTATTCGCTTAAAAATACAAAAAAATTGAAATGCCAAAATATTTGGGGGGGGGTGGGGTTTCATGACCCCTGTAAACCCCACCCTGCATCCGCCTTTGGATAACATGGCTCTAACTCCTATAATTATCATGTAAATTCAGTAGATTAGACAAGGGGTTTAAGTAATACTTTTGGAATCGATTTAGATCCGGAATAAACTAGTAAAAATGTCATTATTTTGAGTGACAAATAGATAAAATTGGATATAATGACAGTGATATGTTTATAAAAATAAGTATGATAAAAACCAGTGTTTCCATCGATAAAAAAGGTTAATATAAAACTAACACTGTTATATGGGGAAAACCCAGGGATGGGTCACCGAATTGCACCAAACTATTTGATTCTAGGTCGAAAAATATGTGATCCTTACGTTCAATGAGCCCTAGAAGCCAAGAAAAAAAAGTTTTTTATATCATGCCAATTGATTTAAAGTTATTTAAATGTATAAAAAATCACACAAAACAAAATTATGCGTAAAGTAAGCCAAACAAGCTATATTTAAGAAAAAACTAAGTAGATTACTAAATCCGACAGCTCACGGATTCCTATACGAGATGGCTCTCAAATAGGAATATTTGTTGAAATCCACATAAAAGAGTCGGGAAAACAAATAATTTATTTAATTTAATACAAATTTATTGACGTTCTTCTGGCTTTATGACTTAATGTATTATCTCTAATGCAAAATAGCATTTTGCTATACGATTATAAATGCTATTTTGCATCAGAAAAAAATAGATTAAGTCATAAAGCCAGAAGAACGTCAATAAATTTGTATTAAAATGCATAAATTATTTGTTTTCTCGACTCTTTTATATGAATTTCAACAAATATTCCTATTGGAGAACCATCTTGTATAGGAATCCGTGAGCTGTCGGATTTAGTAATCTACTTAGTTTTTTCTTAAATATAACTTGTTTGGCTTACTTCACGCATAATTTTGTTTTGTGTAATTTTTATACATTTAAATAACTTTAAAACAATCGGCATAATATAAAACGATTTTTTTTTTTTTTGGCTTCTAAGGCGAACGTATCCTTGAGTAAGGATCACATATTTTTTGACCTAGAATCAAATAGTTTGGTGCAATTCGGTGACCCATCCCTGGGTTTTTTTCTCAAGTAACAGTGTTGGTTTTATATTAAACTTTTTTATCAAATATTTAGGAAACACTGGTTTTTATCAAACTTATTTATATAAACTTATCACTGTTATTAAATCCAATTTTATCTATTTGTCACTCAAAATAATGACATTTTTACTAGCTTATTCCGTATCTAAATCGATTTTTGCAAAAGTATCACTTAGACCCCTTGTCTAATTTACTGAATTTACATAATTATAGGAATTAGAGCCATGTTATCCAACTTATTACCAGCCAACAAAGTAATAATCTCATTAAAAAACGGTGCTGTCAGCCATGTGATTATGGGACAGGGGGGTCATGCCCCCCCCCCCCCCCCCAAATTTCGTGGAACCGCCCCTGATGTTATTTTATTACTTCAAGATCGTACACAGTGTTGTAGTGAAGGAAGCTCCCATTAGACTATCTCTAGCCCTTCACTCCTCACTAAGCCGTTCGTAACATTAACTTCCATGGCTAATATATCTTTATATATAATATATGATTTAGTTATCAGGTCGGTTTGGAACTCAAGGCAGTAATACGGCGTCCGCTGAAAAATGGGGAAATCTTGTTATTTACGTTTTCTTATATTTTAAGTTCATTTCTAATTTCTCTAGTACTTGTCAAGCGATTCTTGTCTTTCAAATACTCACCAGTATTGTCCTCCTAAAAACGAATTACCCACTTTATTCTCACACAGCCGTGTATCTGATTTGGATTAGGAAGGAACTTGAGCACATCCTGGTTTTACAATGAGAATAACACCGGTGAATAAACATGACATCACTTCCTGTATAAGTGCTAATCAAGATAAAACACACCATTGTCCACAGGACTGCACCCAAGACCACCCAGGTCTATTAACCAAAGCAATCGCGCTAACCCAGGCTTCCTTGCTTTAAATTAGTCATAAGAATTTTTAACATACTTAAGTAATTTTAGTCTTTGATTGGATATGATCATGTTTCGTATGATTATAGGTGGATCCAGTCAAATAACTAAGTAAGCTGAGACAATCAGGGTTCCAAAAACGCAAAATTAATCTTTTCACTTCATACGAAGCAGGGGAAATGCAGTAAAACTAAATCACAGAAAGGATTAGAAATTGGCAAAAAGGATCAGAACACCGTCCCCAGCCGTTCACACTTCTACTCTCTTTGAATTTAGAGGTGTGCAATGGTCAATTGTTTTTACTTTCAATTACCTATATATGAAATATATAGTAAGTGGAAGTATTGCGATCGTGAAAAAATTCGACTTCCGGTTTTCAACGGAAATACACGTTTTGGGGTCCCCTGAGTCGAAATGACCAAGTCCCGCGAAATGGTCTGTGTGTGTGTGTGTGTGTGTGTGTGTGTGTGTGTGTGTGGGTGTGTGTGTGTGTGTGTGTGTGTGTGTGTATGTGAACAGACTAGCTCAAAAACTATAAACCGTGCGATCCTGAAATTGGGTATTTAGTGTAGGTATATGCCCGCGATGTGACAGCATAAATTTCATCAAAATTACTTAAAGGGAGGGGGTACTTTACTTAATAACTTTTTAGGTTTTTTTCGATTTTCTCAAAAACGGCTCTAACGATTTTGATTAAACTGAGTATTCCATCTATTTATATGCCCGAGATATGACTGTAAAAATTTCATCAAAATTGATGAACCGAAGGTGGGACTTTACTTAATAAATTTTGTAACATTTTCACGTGTTTTTTTTATTTACTCTAAATCGGCTTCAACGATTTTGATCAAACTGGGTATTTGATGTATTTATATGCCCGAGATATGACTGTAAAAATTTCATCAAAATTGATTAACCGGAGGGGGGACTTTATTTAATAAATTTTGTAACATTTTTACGTGTTTTTTTGATTTTCTCAAAAACGGCTCTAACGATTTTGATTAAACTTAGTATTTGATCTATTTATATGCCTGAGATATGTCGGTAAAAATTTCATCAAAATTGATCAAAGGGAGGGGGCACTTTACTTGATAAATTTTGTATCATTTTTACGTGCTTTTTTTATTTACTCAAAAACGGCTTTCACGATTGTGACCAAACTGGGTATTTGATGTATGTATATGCCAAATATGTGATAGCCAACATTTCATCAAAATTGATCAACCGAAGGGGGGACTTTACTTATTAAATGTTGTATCATTTTCACGGGATTTTTTATTTACTCAAAAACGGCTTTAACGATTAATAAAAATAAGATATGAATGTAGAAAAATGTGTGACTTTGGGAAATGATATTTAACAAAACACGTCAATTTCTTATCTAAGTAAGTTGGTAAGTGAAAGTTGTGTGTTGCGCGCACGCACCAGATTTTTTTTAAGATAGGGTGATAATTTCGGATTTATTCAGCTAACGGATATCATAAGTACCCATGTCATGTAAACATACTGTCAGTGGAATTATGTTACTTCTTATTGTTACTATCAGTAATTAATGTAATCTTCTAGCATTGATATTTTAAATATTGTTCATATATTTGTATGTCATTAGGGAGGTGATAAATACCGGAAAGGGTTTGAATCTGGGGGGAAATATATCCGTACTCGGTTACGCTGATGATTTGGTCTTGCTTGGCGACGACGTGGAAACGATAGAACTAAATACAAAAGCATTGATGGAAGCCGGAAAAGAAGTAGGGCTAGAAATAAATACGGAAAAAACAAAATATATGGTTAGTTGTAGAAACGGTGACAATTTTGGCGATATTGAAGTAGAAGAGGAAATATTCGAAGCCGTTGAGAAATTTAGATATTTAGGATCTACTGTAACTAGAAAAAACGAAATCGAAGAGGAAATTAAGGCTAGATTAAAGGCGGGAAATGCTTGTTATTTCTCGGTTGCAAAATTACTTGGGTCACGCCTTTTATCCAGAAATTTAAAAATTAGGATTTACAAAACTATAATTCTTCCGACTGTTCTTTACGGTTGTGAAACATGGCCGCTTACATTAAGGGATGAGAAACGCCTTATGGTGTTTGAAAATAAAGTGCTGCGTAGAATATTCGGGCCGAAGAGAGATGAGTCAACAGGGGAATTTAGACGGCTGCACAATGCGGAATTGCGTGAGCTTTACCCGGCAAATGTAATCGAGTCTATAACTGCGCGTCGGCTAAAGTGGGCATGCAAAATGACGAGTCTTAGTAGTGAACGAATTCCTAAAAGATTGATAAACGCTTTGCCGACTGGAAAAAGGCCGAGGGGTAGGCCTAGGCGAAGGTGGGAAGATTCGGTGAAAGCAGATCTTGTGAATTTGGGATTGGACGGTGGTAGGTGGATGGAGGTGTGTAGGGACCGATTGGTGGTGTCGGCGTCGGGCCTTCGGGTCCGTTAAGCCTTATTGTATTGTATTGTATTGTATTGTTCATATATTTGTCTTCATTTTGGCCCTGATGAAGATCCACATGTTTGGCTCGTAACGTTGGCTTTCCAGATAAAACACTTTTGACTGAAAATCCTGATAATTTATTCTACTCTTTTCATGATCCCCCACATTTTCAAAACTCAGCCTTCGATAAAAAGCCAAAGTATAATTTAAAAAATACATGGGAACCACCAAGTTCAGTTCTTTTTAAGAAACGTCATTTTCTTACGTTATAATCCAATATTCTCCTTATACAAGTTTTAATTCTACTGATCTTGCTACATTACAAATGGACTGTTGGTATATTCTTTTTAAATTTCGAACATTTATTTATTTTTTTTTTATTGTAGACCGAATGTGAATTTATAAAGCCTGAATGGAGTGCAGATATAGTTATTCATTCGTTTTACTTTATTTTGATCGTTCAGGTTTTGTTTAAGAAATCATGAATAAAATAACAATAAATCTACAAACGCTTTTTATTTTACTTGGAATTTCTTGAGGATCGGTATATCATAAATCCTTAATATGTCAGAATTAATTATTGAAACGGTTTGAAAACTTTTAGTACATATTTTGCTGTTAATTATTAATAACAGCGGCGTATACAAATAAAGATTTAAAAACATTGTCGAATTTCACACCTTTGTCCTTCAATAATATTCGCGTTCAGATTCGCTCAAACCTTCTAGTTACCAACTTGGCTTCCCCAATCGATTCCCAATAAAGTCTCTAAGGTGTCTGAAAAGAATCGCCTCAGGGACATCTCACAAGGAATTGTCATGGAAGAGTATTCGCAGATTCGTTTATAGGATATTATAGTCCGTTGATAAAATTCAGATAGCACATAATCGAATAAATGATGGACAGGTATAACCATTGAGCAATATCCCACTCTTGATGTATAGATATTGTTATTTAAAAAACGTCTAGTAATCTTTGACCAGCCTATATGTGTGTTTGATCCAACAAATGTAGAAACATTAAATCTTTTTCAGGACTAAATAAAATAGTAAACTTTAAATTTTTCCTTGTAAACCATCAGAACTCTAAATATATTTAGAATGGAAAGCCTAGGAAGCTTTATGGTCCAAGAAGAACGCTGGATGTGGTCAGGATGTGGTGAAATGAAGAAACATAAAATGGAATTGTAGACCTGGAGGCGAAAAGTAGAAAATGGATGCTAACATTCTATATACATATGTCCGAATGAAACAAGAAAGGTTGAATGAAAAGATTTTCAATAAAATCATGGAATCTAAGCGTCAGAATGGCTTTGCTAAACAGACGAAGCATTGTCTAAATAGAGGTAAATAAAGAAAAAAATCTCTGCATTGAGGATCCCTATGGTAGAATAGAAGAATTTCAGCAGAGGAAAGGGTTCTGATGAAAAAAGAACTAAACACTCCCAGAGAATCAGAATACCAGAAGATCTTCTGGGAGAAGAAGAAAGAAATTATATGAAATGATGTTTGAGTGGTCTTCTGTTCTTATAAAAAATAAAATATGGTTCCTAACAGCACAGATATGGGAGAGTCATAGTCTGGTCTAGCCAAACTCAGAATTTAAAGAATAAATATTCGTAGGTAGAACAGTTAGATATGAAATAGTCTCATGAAGTTATAGTGCAGTTTTACTAAGAGGGAATTGACTTAGTATTTATAGAATAACGTTCGGGGTTAGATCCAATAACGTATATATTCTAATAAGAAAAGCGTTAGAAACTACATTTTATACTATATCAGCATCGAAAATATTAAATTAAATTAAAGATCTGGAGGTAACAAGACGAAAAAGAAGCCTATCGTTACCGTAAAGGTGCGTTAAGACCCTGTCGACTCACGTAGCCTGTCTCAAAAACCTAGGAAGATAGCCCTTAACATCAGGGAACCCTTTCCAAATAACCCAAATAAGTTAAATTTAAAGATAAAACTAATGCCAGATCGAAATAGAAATAATGTGAGAGAAAAATTATTTTTTAAATAGAACATAAACCATCATTACCTTTATCAAGAAATGAAAACATCCAGGAATGGAATTGTTCTAAAAACTTATATTAATTTGGTTTTATTTATTTTTTTTTGGTGTATGGGCAATTCCCAGACTATATAAATCCCTCTTTATTATGCAAACCATATTCACATTAATTACCTCTAAGACTAAGTTATTAATACCAAATTTTGGCTGACAAATATTTATAAGATCCCACTAAAATATTTGAATACATATTATCAATTCCGTTTTCTGTTGATACTTCTATCATTAATATTTATTTTTTATTTTTAGTTTCGTAAAGAAAAGGTGTAAAATAAAGTTTTTTTTGTGATTTTTTTTTTATGTTATGTATAATTTCCAGTCTTTTTAGCATCATAAAATGTACTATTAGAAGTTTAAGTAAAACGAAACCATCACAAATAAAAATATTGGTATATTTTGAATGTCTAGAGGTGGTCGATTCTTTTTTTTTTTTTTAAATCGTTATTAAAAAAACTTTTTCTTTATTTTAACTACGTACGTTTTGATCCGAGCACGTGGGCTCATCACGGTTAAAATGAAACAAATATATGAGTAAAATTCAAGCTACTTATGGGTACAGACAAAATTAGAAATTTATACACATAACAGAGGGTATACAAATGCTTGATGATAAGATTAATAACAGATAGTAGGAATACAAAAAATAATAGAAAAAAGATCCAACTATGACATATATATGTTCTATGACATGAATATTATGAATTCCAATAAATATAATTAAATACCGTTTAATAATATAGCAAGCTCACGAATAAGTAACCGATTAACACAGAGACTGAGGTAAAATTATAAGCTAGGGTAAGAGGATTGTAGGGGTTTGTTCACCGAATTCTTTTTCTTTTCTTTTTTTTTGTTTTTTTTGGGGGGGGAGGCTAGAGATTTGATTTGGGTTTAAAATATAATAGGGATATCAAATGAAATAAGTACTTGAAAAAAAGAATAATATTTTTTAGAAGCTAGCCGAATACTGATGAGCTGATCTCAAAAGTAGAATAGAAGAAAGAGAAAAGGAAATAATCAGTAAGGTATTATAAGGATAAGGTATCTACCATCAGAAGAAATGGCATAAGCCATTTAGATATACGACATGAACCGGCCCTGAGGAAGAATGGATTGGACATTTCCTTGAGGGGACAGATGATAGGAAGGCGAGATGAGAACGATCCCTATCTCTTAGGCTTATTTCCCGGGAGGTAAGTCGCTGGGGCATGCGGTAATGGAGATCCAAACAACTCTCTTCTAAAGAAACAGCCTCATCCTATCCAACTTTAACAAAAATAACAACTATATCCCCTCCATTCTTAATCAGTTATTATTATTTTAGAAGATGAGTAAAAGAAACAAACAAATAATAATAATAATAAACAAACAAATTAACGGTAAATTGATTATTTAATGAACATACACCTTGAATATACGACACCAGTAAAAAGTCAAGTTCAAAGATTGGGAATTTCCACGTACAGTATCATAAATGCGATTTCGAAACAGCATACCGCCGAAAGATTAATAAGACACTGAGAATTTATAAATATTTGTTTATATACATACCTACATTTCGATAATTTTGATAATCCGTGAAATTATATAAATAGATACATACACATACACAGGTAAACTACCTCCAAACATCACCACTTGTCCCATTCCAGCCTTACAAGTCTCCTCGCTATGCTTTTAACGAGATTGGACATTTTCCGCTTCTTCTTGGACCATTTCCTCCCACCTTCTGTTTGTTCTCAAGCGCTCTTTTCGAGCTTGCACTGAAGATGTCAGGTTGGATTAAGGTCAAGCAGGAAGGACACTGAAGTGTTAGAAGAAGAAACTCGTCCAAAACTGCTCTACGTCGAAAGGAAATTACCACCGTCGAATGAGGCCGATCTATAATTCTAGAAGAGCATCAGAGATATGCTCCCAAAAAAAAAAAAAAAAAAAAAAAAAATCAATATTTCGTTTATTACAATTCAGGTCCATTTTATTCTTTTTTTTTTTTTTTTTGTTGGAAACCTATAAAGATATATTTCATATCCAGTTTGCCAACGGTTTTACAAGACTACAAACATTAATTTTAAAAGATGAATTATAATGTAATAGAAAAACGTAAAATAAAAAAAAAAAAGATTTAAAGAAAAACCCAGTCGATTGCATATCCAGTAGTAGTATAAGTATAAGTAGCATAAGATGATAATGCACCAATATACCACATTTAATGAATTTTTGATATCCTAAACAGGATGGAAACATAATCCATAATTTCTCCAAATGATTGAAAATATATGTACATAGCGTATATCGATTGAAGATTCATCATCTAAGATTTACATGTGCACACAAATAAACATTGTTATGTACATTTTTCAAGATTTTATCTAAATATTCGATGAAAATACCTTAAATCTATCAAATTATTTCTTCCAATACTAGCACCCTCAAAATTTGAACGAATAGAAACAGTATATCATCAGAAATGTTCAGACTTTGAATTTTTGTAGAAATTATTAGTTCTTGGTATTTTTTATTTATTTTTTTTTTAATTTTAATTCATTAGTTAATTTAAATATTTATATGTTTTTTAGAAAAACGTTTAAGATTAATAACTTTATACCAGCAATATTTCAAAAATTACACAAAATGGTAAAAGCACAACGTAAATGAAGCTTGCATTTCCCAGGTTTTTCATATTCATGTATATATTATGTATATACATTATTGCTGCTGCAATATATATGTATGTACATAAATAAATAATCTCATTTTGATCTTTCCTCAAGTTAATTATATAGGTTATATTATTTCAACCTTTGAAACGTTCTATTGGAATCAAAATTAGGTATATGTTTTGCAGTGCCAGATAAAATGTTTATATCCTTAATTGTGGATATTTTTTTTTAATTGGGCATTCACATTTTCAATTTTTATCAGTGTACTAGTTTTCGGCTAACATTTATTGAAAGCACTCAATGCACAATTGCAAAGTAAAAAAATATTTTTGCTCGGCGATATCCGGTTAATTAATATTTTAAATTGTTCGATTAAAAATAAGTAAGTATTTAAAATATGAATATACAGTCGTAAAAATGAATTGCATGTAATGCGTGTCATGTAAGCACATTTTGATGAAATGTATGTAGAACCATTTTATTTGAACCATGGGTTGCTCATAATAGTAGTAGATTAACAATTTTCATTTGCATGATAAACAAATAATGTGGAAAACATTATAATATATATATATATATGATGACCCGTTGGGAAGTTAGGAACGGTTCTGAACGGAACGAGATCTAGTTCGGTGTCGTTCCACTGTAGTGTGGAAACGCGTTCCTTGACGTTTCGGCCAAAATGTGATCTAAGAATTAAATGGTCACGCTTTTAGTGTTCGTTCCAATTTGAGAACTCTTTTAGATACTAGATGACATTTTTCTACGGATCAAAGTGTCTTCACATGGTTTTACATTTAGTCAGTAAGCCTTAAATATTTTTTTTTATTTATCGAAATTTACAACTGTATTTACGTATAGTACATCCAGTAAATGAGATCACAATCAAAAAGGAAAATGGCAGGAATAAACATGAAGAGAAGCTACCCATTGGCAGCAGTCAACTAATACACTTAACATAGAAGGTCCTGAGGCCATCTTCTTTTCAGAGGCCTAGGGAAGTTTGGGAGTTTATTGTAAAAGGATTGGTACCTGGATCGGGCCAAATCGGCGACATATGGAACTTTAAGGTCTTTATGGATGAGTTTATTTGTGACGAAATAAGGATTTTAAGAAGGATTTTGAATTGCAAGGATTGGATTCTGGAGGAATTTAATGGTTTCGTGGAGCCCCAGAGCTCGACTCCATAAGTCCATATAGGTCTTAGTATTGTTATGTAAATCTTTTTATAACTGATTGGCCTTTTATAATTGATTGGGAGTTTTGAACGTTTGTCAAGTAAGTGTTGAAGTAGTCGGTAACGACGAGCAGTTTCTTGTTTCAGTCTTGTGTGCGGATTCCAAGTAAGGCATTTGTCCAGATGAAGTCCCAAGTAACGGATCTGTTCGACGTGGATAAATGAAGAATTATTAAAGGACACTGTAGCCCAGGAAGTCGTAGGTTAACGATGAAGTATTAAGTGATCTGATGGGATTTGTCAGAATTGATTTTGATTCTCCAGTTTTGAAAATAAATTTAATTTTAATTTTACGTACAAATTAATTATTAAAAATACAGACAATTTTAAGAAATTAAAAAAACTCGGAGATTTCTTACCTTATAATTTTACCTCCCTAAATAAGATATATCTTTTTACCTTCCTATATAAAAAATAATCTGAGTTTTTTATTAATCTTATTATAAAACAGATTTATGGTTTATTAATTATTAGGATATTAACGATTAGCACTAAAGTAGCGTCAGGTATGAACGAAAATAGTAGACAAAAATGTCATATCATGAGTTTGAAAGGAACGGAAAATGGAATGAATTCCTGAGCTGGAACGAAACGGCCCATTTCGTTCCGAATGCTAGTCCAAATGGCAGGCCGGCCCATCCCTAATGATTGTGTCGATTGTGCTTCAGGGAACTAAATAAAATAAAAACTTACTGCTTTTAATTTATATAGTTTAATTATTGGATGGATCTTAACATGAATAACTCAACGTATATATTTATAAAAAAAAAAAAAGTATGCCAATAGAATAGATATCTCGATCCATGGTATAGCTAATTTTCATGAAGGTTTTCTTGAGTTATAGAGTATTAGTGTGTATAGTATAAAACATAATTGGAATTATTTCTATCTCTTATAAAATTCCTTAAGAAATTTTAGTTTTATCGGAAGCGAAGGACGTCAAATTTTTACATACATACTCGTATATGAAATATAGTGTATAAATTTAGTTTGTTACAATATATATATATATATATATATATATATATATATATATATGTATATATAAGAGCACTTATACAACGAGCATGGTTAGCTAAGAAACCACACCCCGCTGTATAAAACATGCTACGAACCAACTTGGGAGAATAGCTGGCATCTACACTTGGCACAGACTAGAGAAAATGAAATACGACTGCTTAACGTGTATAAATTGAAATAAACGGTTATACAGAATATAATTTCACTGCGAACAGTCTAAAACAGCTATAAATGTTCCCGCTATCACTAATACATCATGAGTTTATATAATATAGAAACAATTTGTGAAGATACACACATGTAATGATAAATCTCCCAGTGATCATTTATACTATTCCGTCGACGATAACCTGTATTTTCAAGAGTTCTCTGACCATAGAAAATCCAACAATAGTTTTCCCGCTGATCTTCGAGGTTTATTTTTATAGCTAGTATTATTTCTTACGAACTGTTAATTGATATGTTAGTTACAGGTATAACTAAAAGGCCACTTTAAACAAATCAATAAAATCTAATAAGGTTTATCAAAATATGATTTATAAATTTTAAATAAAACACATACCTTAATTTAAAAACTAATTAGCATCGCAAAAGTCTCCTACCTGAAAAAAAAATGAAATAAAACACCATTAGAATTGAAAAATCTTAAATTAAAAAATAATATAAGCAAATATAACACGATTATAATATAATATAAGCAAATAAAACACCATTAGGATGGAAAAATCTTGAATTAAAAAATAATATATTTGTTCATGAAAATAACGAACAACTTAAACTATTATTGTAATTATTTATTTATTTTTTGTAAAAGAAACTTATTATGAAACAAAAGACAAAGTATTAAACAGGAAATTTTTCAGGTTCAAATTCAAGCCTTGGTAGTATTCTATGGCCAATCTTAAAGTGGATAAAGGACTAATTCAAGTACATAATTATTTTAATCACTAAACAATTATCGTTATAAGGTTTTGAGTTGACAATAACTAGGGGCAAGATTGTTTATAGACGCTTTGTTTAAGATTGTTTAATTCATTCTTTTTTTTTTTTTCATTGACAATACTTTCAGAAAATTATGTCTGATATGGTAAAGTCAAAACATTGATCGAGATATAATCATCAATCATAATGAATAATTGGTCATTACTTTACATAAAACATATATATATATACTTTTTTTTTCTCTTGCATAGTAACCCAATGCAAAAGGAGTTTATTTATACCATGTGCGTATTACCTGTGATAAGGCATATTATACGCATAAATGTACATAATATATATATATATATATATATATATATATATATATATATATTAAAATTTAAAAAATAATAATAATAAAAACTAGAAATGAGTCAGAAATATCTTTTAATCATCAGCCATTATAGGACTCTAAACTTAAAATTTGAAGGAACGTACAGTGTTTAATTTTGAGAATAGAGAATATTATGAGCAGATTTCAAAGAAACAATGAAAGCGCCCTAAGGCGGAATCAGGAATGTAATAAATTTCATCAAGATGAGAACCGGAGGTTATTGGAAAACAAATTAGGAATTTATAGAACGAAGAATTCTCTGGCCAGTTAATCCTTCTCTATAACTAAAAGCATCAGAACATACAGGTACAACACCACTCATGCAGTTGACGAATTTCTGCGACCAGTTATATGGGAGGAGAGCACACAAAGCGAAAGCGAAAAGCATTAAATTATTTTTTCTCATCATCAGATTGATTACTCGAGTCGAAAGAACGCACCGGGAAGTTGTCTTATACTTAATGTTTTTAAAATAAATTAATCAAGGAAGAATAAATAAAATTATATATAAATTACCAATGATAAAAGTTATAAAGATTGTCATATCTCATTTTCTTTTTTTATAATAACAATATAGATAGTATTTCTTGTAACGGGAATACGGTTATCTGACGCTATAAAGTTATCTAACATTATCTCCATCTTTAAATGTCAATAAATTCCTTATATATTAGTAGTTATTTTTAAATTTGTTTCTAATCCTAATCTTGATTTTATTCGAAGTGATATATTTATTTGAAAGTCGTTTTTTTTTTCGTGCAATATTATTTGGTTTAATATAAAGTTGTTGATTAACATTACCGTTGATGATCGATTCATTCAATTTTATTTTATAAATTTATAGTTTATTAAAAATCTTATTTATTTCAATATTCAGTTTTATCTTTTTTGACTTATAGGTACTATCTTTCACCGTAGTTGATTTATCATCATCTTCACTTAGTTTTCATGTAGCCTTTTACTTCAAAAGAATTGGGTTTCCCCGTAATATACCTTTACAGTCGGCTAACTAACACCCTACCACTACCTCTCACCTTATTTTACCTTCAGTCTTTGTATCACTCTGGACTCAGAAGGTAAATATTAGATTTCGTCTCGCTAACTAGCCACTTATTTAAATATTCATGTATAATCCTTTTCTTTTTTTATATTATTATCAGTTTTGTAAAGTATTCAATTATTGTCATCTTCTAGCATAGATACTCATATATTTGTTTTCTTTTAGCCCTGATGAAGATCCACAAGTTGGATCGAAACGTTGGCTTTCCAAAATAAAAAAGTTTTAATTGAAAATCCTGATAATCATTTAACCTATCGTGTGTATATATATATATATATATATATATATATATATATATATATGTCCAGAATTAAAAATAAAACATAAAAATAAACATAAAAATGAAAATAATGCATGTGAAAACAAAAATAATGATATGAACATCTTAGAGAAACAAATCAAGTTATCAAACAAAAGAGATAACAGATCAATAATTCACTAATCAGCAGAGTTTTCAGAATTTATTTTCTACTATGTTTTTTTAATATTTTATATGAAAAAACTCCCAATCCATTAAAATATGGCTATCCCGTTCATCACATGAAAACAACTCTTTTTCAAAAACTTTAGGACTCCTGAATAGGAACCGATTTTTTTTTTTTTTTTTTTTGTATCACCCTTTAAACAATGACTAATATATTTGAGAATATTAATAGCGTGACCAATGACAGCTTGGCTGAGGTTAACAAATATTGAGTCGCCGAACTCGCTAAATCATCGCAGACAATAACAAGGACCCAATGTGTCGTGTGATTAATTCATTTAGGATTCCGATATCAGTGAGAGCCACTCAACCTGGCAAAGGCCCAAACTTTTTTTTTTTTTTTTTTTTTTTTTTTTTAATACAAACAGAATTTTTCGAATACGTTCCAATAAATATTCCCAGGAAGAAAGGCATATTTAAAGAAATTAAAATACGAGAAGTCTCTTTTCTCTAAAGTCTTCCCTACAAAAAATATTTTTTTACATTTTCAAATTAACGTTTTTCAATGACTCACGCAGAAATATGCTTCTATTTACATTAAAAAAAAAAATTGTTCAAGGGTATCATATCATATCACCTAGATTAATATCTAGTACATGAATTGTCAATAAACACTAAAAATATTAATGATTTTATATTCATTGACAATAACCAATTAAGAAGTATGTAAGATTCCGGATATGGCATATCTATGGCCAAACGATTTTATATATTTTTTTTTTAATTTGAAAAAAATACTCAATTAATAGTATTAAAATTGTTATTAGATAATGATAATTGAGAATAATTTTCCTTCAGTTCAATCTAGTTAAAAACTCTTTTATTACGATAATGGGTTGGCCGGAATCCTTTACACATATTTGCTATATAAATAATGTAAATATGTTGAATAAATATTTTGTTATCAATTAGCATTTACATTCTAATCTGGTACCGTGAATGTTTGAGAAAGCATTTAAATGACAAATAGAGGGTTATTAAATTAGCTAATATGAATAAATAAAGTAATTAAATATAAAGCTTATTAAATAATATTAGAAAATAATAATATTAATAGCGTTCTGGATAAAGTATGGCAAAAACTTGAATGTAGCTCAAAATTATAAATACTTTTACTACTACTAAATCTCAGAATAAATAAAAGGAAAAAAAAGGTAAGTCTACCTCAAAATTAAAACTTAGTTAAAATGTTCAAATATTTAAGAAATAAAATTACATCATGAATATAAAACACCTACACCTTATTATAATTGTTATTTTTAATTTTAATATAATAAAGTCCTAAAAATATAAATTGTTTGTAGAGCAGCTACGGCGTTATTGAAAACGTTCTCTATTCGTTTCAAATTTTAATAAAGCGTATAAAAATGAAATATATCCCAGTTTAGCAATAAGGCTTATGGGCTCTAGCTCGTAACAACAAAGCTAGATTTTCCAGGCAAGGAAAGTTCTATATTGTTTACAAAAAAATGTAATATCGGCAAGGTTGTCTATACCATAAATGTTTTTTCCGTGAATGAATATAAGAGTATTCATATATAAAAATATTTATGTGTTTTATATCAGTTGTTTTTTATTTCGGGTGATACACATCCAACTTATTTTATTTAAAACTTTTTTTTTAATGTTAACTTTATAGATGCTTGATAATGGACAAATGAGACAATGAGTCCACAACGTCGCACTATAAAATAAACAAAGAAAAATAAGTTTTAAAGAAAATAAAGTTTGATTTTTATCACCCGAAATAAAAACCAGATGAGAGAAATTGAAAAGAAAAGAAATATATGTTTTATGTTAGAATAGAGATTGAATTTATTAATCCACTAATAACCTATTTTAAGAATATTTTTTGTTAAGAGCTTGACAATCGTTTAGCTATTTTAGAATGGTGTTTACAATAAGGCTTTAAATTAGTAATAATAATGAATAAATTTTAGTTATTTACTGTTCAATTTTTTGTTAATTTTGTACGGTACAAAGCATTACAAAACGTTTAATTGCAACTCTTTTTTTTTTTTTTTTTTTTTTTTAATTAATTCCAAATTGAGAACAAATACAACGAAAATTATTATTGTAAAATAAAACAATCTTGTTCACTATTTATTTTTGACGAATTAAGGTAAAACAAAAATTGTTAATTTGTTCTCAAAGGAGTAAAACATCAACATCTAATATTTTATGTTAATATTGTTTACATTTTTACTCAGTATATACGTGAAATATATGAATCACGGTAAAATTTAATTTAACAAATTTTAATAATTAAATTAATGAATTACACGATACATTGTACGATATAAAACTACGAGTATCCGTTGAAATTACTGTCAAAATTCCTACAATTTTGACGGGTTATGCATTTTTAAAAATTTTAATATCAATGTGATTGAAGTTTCGTTGCTAAAAAGAGCTACTGATAAATTTGGGATCAATTGTAGAGTAAAAATAAATTTTAAAATTTTTAGTTAGTCTCTTTAGAAGTTCCTTTAAATGTTTAAAAGTTCCAAATTAACATTGTTTTTGTTATTAAACAAATTAAAAAGGAGAAATTATAATATTCAACGACCTTGTGCTTTGGATATTAATTCTTTTGAAACTGTATATTATACATCAATATTATTCTCATTTTCTGGAACTTTATATTCAGCCAAGAAACATAAATGCCATTTGTGTCTTTTTTATTTAATTGTCAAATTCTTTCACAGATTACTGGAATCCTCATTTTTTAATAATAATTTCCAAAGATAATTTATAGAAAGAAATTCAAATATTGTCCGTTTGAATCTAAAATTAATTTTTAAATTGATTTATCTTTCATTGTGGGTAACCACCTTATTGAATTTTAATTTTAAATATTTTATTTTTTTAAGAGAAAAGATTGGTCTTGGCCAGGAGTCCAAAATCGCTAACTTGCGAGATCGGGGGAGAGGGATCAGTCAGTGAAGAGGAGGGATTGGCTCGGCTTGGAAGCGAGCTAGATGGCGCAGTGTTTAGCGTACCGCGCATGTCACGCGGGAGACCCAGGGTCGACTCCCGGCCGATACCAATATTTTCTCTTCAAAAATAAAATATTTGAAAGTAAAATTAATTTTTGTATTGATTAATATAGTGAGTTTCATCGATAACATAACATGTAAAGTGAGTCAATTTTTATGAAAAAAGTTACAGTAACATGTAAAATTCTTTTATGTTATAATTACTACCTAATTTATTCGATATTGACAACATTCAACATAAAATGATTAAATAAAAAAAAGTAAAATTTTTCGTTTTTGAGCTAGATTGATCGGAAGTAAAAAACTTGTTCAATGAATATTCCGTTATGAGTGATATAATTTATAATGAGTTTTCCATTAAGTATTATAAAACAAAAAATCACAAATTACTAAGAATAATCGATAGCTCATATTATTCTGTTATTGTAAATTAATTCTTAATGTCCATTATGGAACGTCCATTAAACTATAAGGGGATCGATTGGCGAAATTCCGGCTTGGATTGAATTTGACACTATCTTCAATCTTGTATAATAATATCTTCAATAATGGAGATGACCCATAAATCATTCCTAACAGCATAGGATGCTTAACCATTGCGGTCGTTATTAGGGTAAAACATATCATTCAATAAGGCATTATAATTTTTGTAGCATGGTTTTCCTAATTTTTGTAAGTTATATGATAATTGAATATAAATAAATAACTAAATAATAATATAAAAGTTGTATGGGATCCATCCATACAAATCTTATAATATTATAATTATTGTTATTATTTTTATATTATTATTATTATTGTTCCTCATGCAATAAAGTCTTTATTTATTCATAAATCTTTATTTAAGTAATATAAATAAAATAATTGTTAAATTATTTAAATTTAAATATTCCCCGAACTGGCTGAGTATTTTATATATATTCCTGTAAATATATTAATTTCAAATGAGTACCCGTACATTAGTTGTATAACGCACACGGATATTTTTTCCTGCCACATACATGATACAGTGTTAATACATTAAATGAAATTTCTTTAATAAGTATAAATATATCCAAAAAACAACTATATCATATGTCAAAAATCTTAAGAAAAAAAAAACCGGACTCAACGTGGAAAGCAACATATTGTTTTAAAAACGATAAAGAGTAAAGATTGAAATTTAAAACATCTTTTACTATAGGGACATACACTTGAACATTTTCTAAAGAAATTTTCACCTGAAGAAGGCAACATTCTATACCTGTCGTAATATCAACCCAATAAACTTTCAGTTGATTGTTCTGAAACTTCCTAAATTAAATAGTCATTTTTAAGAAAATAACTCTGAAATATAACCTATTTCGACAAGACAGTTATATACAAAAATCCAGCTTAATATATCGGTTAAAAAGGTTATTAATGTTATTTTTTATTTTTATTTTATTTTTATTTATTTTTTTTTTTTTTTATTTTTTTTTTATGGCATCTAAAATTTATGCTTCTTTCTGCGACTGTAAGTTTTAGATGGGTCTTTACATGCTTTGTTAACTACTGATATTAGTACAAGTTCAAATAGATTAGTTAAAATAATAAAAAAACAACAACTGGGTTTCAAAGCTTTAAAATCCGAACAGCCAAACCTGCAATAAATTACGTACTTTTGATATTCAGTCGCTTATTTCTTGGCTATGGGTCATATTTAGCAAAAACGAAAAGTAAAAAACAATTTAATAATAATAAAAATAACAGTAAATAATTTTATTGATATTACAACTCAATATAATTACACGTCACAGATTTTTAAAAAAAGAATCAAATTCTTTGGAAATATATAGTTGTTTATATTTTTATTATCTTTTATCATTTTTTTTTTTTTGTTTTTTTTTTGTTTCACTTGTTTCGCTTGGATTACCGAGCGAGCTTATGGCTTGGGTTGTTGGTGGATTAACGAGTTTCAATATAGATAATTGGAAAACGAATTGGGGTTTTTGTGCTTTTAAAAGATGAATTTTGTGTACTTTAAAATATTAAATATAATAATAATAAAAATAAAATAAAATATCCGGTTAGAATGTTTAGTAATAAATTTATTAACCGTGTTTCTTTTTTGTATAATTAAACTAGTTAATGATGTAAAGAATAAAATGAAACGTTTACTTGGTAGCTTTTATAAAACAAGCCTATAAAGCGGAGTACATAAAACAAGAAGGAGTATAACCTTCCGCATTTCTTAAACGTTCTTCAGCATTCGATTCAATATGACAATGCGCATAGAACGGACACCCATCGACATTGTATATGGGAACATCTCGGTGAAAAAGCCACGTCCAGAGAATGGGGGGTTTGTTCCCACCACGCGGAGCAATGATACGTGACCTTGAACTGGTAGACAATTCTATACCGCTCCAGACTCTCTCCTTTCCTCCAGTACCATTCCTAGAAACAGCTTGGACCTTTTCCTCATCTTTTCCAGGAGCAATATCCAAAATTCTTTGAAGTTTAATCGTGCAATGTCCAAAATTTTCTATTCTTAGTTCATATTACTTGCATGACCGAACCGCTAAACTTTTTCCTACAAGTCCACGAGGAATATACGACCAATAATATCAGAAATATTCATCTTCTGTTTTTTTTTTACATATATATTCATTACAATAAATAATTATAATCAATAAATAAGTGAGTGGTACATAAAAACACAAGGCGATTATGCCGAAGAACCTTCAAACAATAAAACTAGTGACCGACCGAAGTTTCGGTTTCTGTTTCGGCCAAAAACCGGTCGAATCTTCGGCCAAGCCGAAACCAACTTTTGTGTCTGATTCTCGGAGATAGAAGGAAGTAGAACTATACGATTTCAGGTTGTAAGCTTGATATCTTTCATGGTCTTTAACACCCTTGAATAAATGGTGCGAAATATCTGTTATTTTAATTAATAACACTTGTATTGTATTTCGGCAAAACATAGATTTTTCTCATTCGTTAGGTAAATTACATCAATTCTTAACATGTAATAACTGTATTCATTTCATACAGAATTATTGTATTTATGTTGAGTATAAAGAATAATATTTATTCTTTACCTTGAGCATTAAGAACCTTTTTGTGCTTTTAATTAGTTCCTCATTAATAATGAAATTTGATTTCTAAAAAAATAAGATTAACACTATATAAGAATATATATTCTTAATACTTCAACTTAAATTAATCGTTGAAGAAACCAGATATGTCCACAGATCAATAGAGAAAAAACTATTTTAGTCAGTAACGTTGTTATAAAAAGGGGCCTCTAGTATCAAATGGTGGTAATAGATTTTGTTCTTTGTTCTTGTATGGAAAGAGACCCAGATGCAAAAACCAATTTTTCGACCTTGTGGGAGCCCCCAAAAACTTTTTTTCGTTTTGACCATAAAGAACCACGATTTCGACAAAAAAATTAACCTACACATTTTTAAACTAGATCATATCCGCAATCATTTGATACCAAAACTGACTCTGTAGACTAAATAGCTTCTGAGATACAGCTTTTCGTATTCAATCGGCCGTCATTTTGTATTCCATCGGTTTTATTATGGCAAAGATTTACTACATTATTGATTATTTAGACATGATAATATGAATTTTTATAATTATCAGCCTGTTATTTCAAGATCATTTCAAATTTTAGGGCTGTACTAGTTAAAGGGGTATCTTAACGGTACTAGTTAAAGGGGTTAAAGGGTGGTCTAACATCCCACGGGGACCAACCGTACAAGGAAGTCGGGCCGGGATTCGATCCTATAACCTAACTACTACACCTGTCTTACCACCCTTCTATACATATTATATGAATATTGAGTTAAATTATAGTTATTTTATAAGCTTTAGTTGATATTATTGCTAAAATAATAACTAAACTTTCGGTTTCGGTTTCGCCCCGAAACCAGGTCTATGGCCGAAATTCGATTTCGGTGTCGGTTCCGGCTAAAATTTCGGTTTCGGTCGGACACTAAATAAAGCATAACGTCGTTGATACTGCAAAATATCGAATGTCAATTATCAGCTGATTTTCAGGAGAACAAAAAATCAGTTTATTTGCAATTCATTTTTTTTTTAGTTTTTGTGGTTGATTATCGAAAGAATTTTTATTATATTTGTTTGTAAAACCTTTTTTGTATAAGAGTTTAAATTTTCCTTGCGGCTAGTGTCAGTTAGGATTAATAACCAAGCGAATCCTGAAATTCGAATATTTTCTTTACTGTGCATGATTTTTCTTTTCAATTTACTTATTACGTCTTTTAGGACCCTCGAGCTATTCATTTTGATTAAAGACAATAAAATCGCAAAATCGAAAATTTCTGACATACGACCTTTTGCAGTATCAACGTCGATAAGCAAGCGATGGTAAATTTTACATCCACTGTATATTAATCCAATGACGCATATATTCAAACATAATTAAAACCGGAAATTAGCGCTAAGTTAATAAACGGAAAATCAATAGTTAATTATATGTTCTAATTAACTCGACTAATTTTAATTGTACTTTGACCCAATCAGATGTTAAATTATTGATACACGTGTTTCATGTAAATAATTCAAAATACCGGTTTAAAAAAATCAAAAAAAAAATATCACTCATTAGGGAGTAGAAGATGAATTAAGCGTTAGTATTTTTAATTGTATTTTACTAGTACTATTACTTATTATAATATTCAACTTTTAAGTAATGTATCAATTACTCCTCATTACTTAATTTTTTTTTTTTTCTATATAATGATAGTTATGTTATGATATGAAAATCACTCCTCTACTGAACAGGAAGGAACGTAATGCATTCTTTATAACATTTTTTCCACTGGGGATATTAACATAAACACTAGATATGGCTACTACTTAGCTAAACGTAGTGAGGTTGTGTAAGAGTTTCATGTAAATCTATCGGCTACTACTCGAGTTTTAAGGCGACCCATGAATTTTTATGAAAGGATTAATTCTTAGGGTTTAAAAAAAAAAAAAAAAAAAAAAAAAAAAAAAAAAAAAAAAAAAGGAAACAGAATTACCCAAGTTTTGACCCATTAATGAGACATAACACAGCCATGGCATGTTATTAAATGGGGAAGAAGAACAATAAGTTTTTTTTTTTTTTTTAGTTTAAACTCTATAAAAACAATAAAATAGATTTATGTTTGTTCTTTGAAAGTCAAGAAAAAAAAAATTCATGTATGTTTTGACTGAAAAAAAAAAATTATTTTATTTTACGTTTACTTGACAGTTTGAAGGACAGTACCCCCCATTTTCAGGATTCTTTCATTTACTGATATTCCTCTATATCCGATTTTTTCAAATTCCCTTCTTTTTGAAAGATTATCTGCTAATTTATCGTTTTCATCGTTTTATTTTTTTTATACATCTTAAATGGATTGCCCATCCTCTCTCTTTTTATCTCACAAACTGTTGTTTGCATTGCACTCCGAAACGGGATAACAAGATATAAATATAAGAATGTATAATAATTTTGTGGAAAAACGGGGACCATCGGTGGAGTTCCAATGATTCTATATTATAGAGGCCATATTCTTTTCAGACACCTAGGAAGATTATCGGGAATCTAAGAGGAAGCAAGGCTACTAAGGTCATTATGGAAGATTTTATCCGTGTCTTTTGATTTTTGTGATAAATAGAAAACTAACATTAATATTACTTCATAGTTTAACATCAATTGGCAGTACGGATTTTTGGTGTAAATTGTTGTTAGGTGAACTGGCGTATTAATTTCAAAATAAAGATACATTTTTTGACGGAAAATGATCTTTATGACCCTTCCGATGGGCATCACACTTTGAAAAAAAAGAAAGTTGCAGTCGTAAAGGTTCAACAGTAGTGTTTATCTGGGCAGGCGCCAAATAAATTGGGCACGCCGTGCGGGGACAAAAAAAAAATATTACGGCGGAGGTCCACAGCACGAAGAGAGAGAATGAAGGATTCATTTTGACCATCCAAGGCATGCAGTTGTCACCTAAATCCTTCCACCAATGAACTAGAGTTAAAAGATGGATGCCTGATCCATGAATCAGCCAATGAAACACAGGGTTCCATAAATACAGGATTATAGGCGCACGTAATCCTGCTCTATACATCGGTTTATAGGCCTCGAATACAATACCGATTCGGGAGTTAAATTATGAGAATGTTTTATAAGTTGTAATAAACCTCGCCTCTATCTAGACCGATTTATTTTTCTTTTATGAATTTCCATAGTAATATATTTTTTCACCAACATCAAGATTTATTTAATTGAACAAATATAAATCTATATTTTAACGTATCACAAAACCGTATAGGTGCCTTTACATCTTACGAACCTCACCTTCGAACAAGTTCTCCTTCGAACCTTGCCGTACCGACGTGAAGCGAACAGCCATTTATACTTCACGTGAGGTTAAGCGAACCAATATGGCTGAAGCACCCAAAGCTAGCTTATGATAAAGAAAAAATCTCCATTATAAATATATTTTATATTATCTAAAAAAAAAAAAAAAATTAGGAAACGATTTACAACGTTTCACAAATTACACTAGTACCACAAAAAACTCCTGTCACTTAGGAAAAACCCAAATCAAAAGTGACACTAGCGCTACCCCCGAACCCAGGCGAACAGATGAAGTACCTAGAACACCCGAACAGTCGACGTGAAGGCTTCACAAAGGTTGTTCGAGGGTGGTGTTCGAAGGTAAAGTTCGTAAGGTGTAAAGGCACCTTATGATTTAAAAGAGTTCTAGACTTTTTGTTGGAACAGTTACTAACTGTTCTAGTACATGTTCGTGACTGATCGAGAATCTTCTACGTTTTTTTGGAAACTTAAATACAGAGAACACAATTTAAAGCAAATTAATTTAATAAGATTCTTGGCCTTTCGTAGTATGTTTACATCATCTTTATCTCCATATCGATCAATAAATAAAAAAAATCATGTCTTAAAGTACAGTCCTGTGAATAAATATAAACTCAACTAATAAAATCGAAGTATTTATGAAATTTAAAAGTGAATTCATTGCACAACAATTTTCTTAGACTCGTTGTAATGTTATTAGATTGGCAAGAAGCTTAAAATGGCATTGGATATGTTTGTTAATTTACGATCATCAGATTTTGTAAATAAAGCATGTTTACGCTGTGAATAAGTATAAACTAAATGTTTATTTTCTATTCTTATGGATTAATATCACCTCAGTTTTCTTCTAACTGTTAAAGGGAGAGCATATTTGTTTGTTTTTTATACTTTGTAGCGTTTTCTGATTTTTAAATAATGCCGCGCGGGACTCAACTTACTGAAATTGAGCGCCAAAGAATTATAGACTTAAGAAGAGGTGGGATGACCCAGAGGCAAATTGCCAGTGTGCTAAACCGCTCCCAGGGTGTAGTAAAAAACTTTTTTAACAGCGGCCCAGACAATTATGGGAAAAACAAAAGAAGTGGAAGGCCTTCAAAAATTTCCAAACAAGTGAAACGAGCGGTTTTGAGAGAAATCTCAAAAACAGGCGCATCCTCTGCACAGATTGTGAGGCGATTTAATTTAGGATGTGATGCTAGCTTGGTTAGGAAGTGGATAATGAAATCAAAGTACTTAAAATATAGTAAGGCTGTGAGAAAACCACAGCTCAAAAAACATCATTTGCAGCGACGACTGCAGTTTGCTGAACAGCGTATTCAAAACAGTGAAAAATGGTCAAGAGTTATTTTTAGTGATGAAAGAAAATTTAATATTGATGGTCCAGATGGTTTAAATTACTACTGGCATGATCTAAGAAAAGAAAAAAAAATCTTGTCACGAAGGTCCCATTGGGGTGGTGGAGTCATAGTTTGGGCTGCTTTTAATTAGAAGGGTAAGTCCCAAATCGCATTCATTTCCGGCAAATTGAAAGGAAAAGGTTATCAAAATGTTTTAGAAGAGTTTCTTTTGCCGTTCATTACAATACTGGAAGAGGAAAAAATTATTTTTCAGCAGGATAACGCGCCGATTCATACTGCACGCTCTACAAAACAATGGTTTTCGGATTTCGGGATCAACATTTTGGATTGGCCAGCTCTTAGTCCGGATTTCAATCCGATTGAAAATTTATGGGGGATTATGCAAGAGAAGTCTACGACCTTCAGAAGCCAGAAATCCAAAATATTGATGAGCTCAAAGAAAGAATAATTCAAGCTTGCGAAAACATACCAGAGAGCACTTTAATTAATTTAGTAAGAAGTGTTTCTCAAAGACCGTTGGAGGTGATTAAAAAACAGGGAAGAAGTGTTCATTATTAAAATGAATTTACATTTACATCTGTCATTAAAGAGACAGAAAATGTTTGAGTTTATACTTTTTCACAGGTCTGTTTTGTTATTTTGTCCAAATTTTAGCAAATCCTGGCAATAATATTAAATAATTTATTAAAATTGTAACTAATAATTTACAGTAAACATTAAATAATATCTTTTGTTAATTAGATTCCAAAATAAATGATTTAAACTAATCAAAAAAGTTTTTTTTTCCTTTAGTTTGTATTTATTCACTGGACTGTATGTATTTTTATACCAAGTAAACGTTTCGCTGGTACATCGTCCCACTCTTCATCATTTAATAAATATTTAAAACCTATGGGGGACTCAAGGGCAGTAGCGAATCAAGATGTTCAGAGCGGGGACGCAATTTTTCATGATTCATGAAGGACCCAATTTAAAATATTTACAAAGAAAATATTAAATTATGTACATGGCGATCTTGTAAATTACATCTAAATTTTTAAATGCAATCAATTTTCCCTTAAAGGGCACAAAACAGCTACTAAATACAGGTAGCGTTTTTTATATTGTAATAGCGTTGCTGTGATCTTTTCCATGTTTTTCCCTTATTCCTATCTACATATTCGTATCCCTCAAATCATCGGCCCCACAAAAATGTGCCCCCGCCCCTCAAAAATTCATTACTTACGCCATGCACACCCCTTGTCGACACGTAGGTGGGGTTTACCTAAAAATATTGCGCTGATTGAATGCCGAAGAAGAGGAACAACGATTTCCGTAACGTCAGACTTAAAATATTGCTGTTTTGATTATTATTTAGATATGTATGCCAAAAATGTCCAAGATAAAATTTGAAAAAATATTTATCGTAAGATAAATCAATAATTCCATTTTCATGGAAAGAACAAGTTTAAAGTTGGAATACGTAAACAAAGAGAGGAATATAAGAATCCTTATATGAGGTTAACAATTTAGTTTTTTACATCCATTCAAAAATTTTTAACACGCTAAATACAAATGCTTCATCAGATTATTTAAAAGGAGAAAGAAAGAATATGCACGACGTCACGTCTTACAATGGGAAAATTTTGCAATTCAGCGGTCACATTGTACCCATAATGACATTAAAATGTGTTTTCTTTTTGTTTAAAAGTTTAAAAGATTCTATTGAATGCAAAATACAAAACTAGTTTATAAAACATAAATACATGTTATATTTTATTACAAAATTCTAGGGAAGGTATTATTTCTTCAGCGAAGTTCTTTTCATATCCCAAGAGGCCCCATAAATTTTTAACAAATATATTGATTGATTTTTTGAATCATTGCAAGGAATATATCAAACTGTATATTCACACCAAATACAGTCAGAGCAGTTTTGAACCCTAAAGTTCGAAGGTGTGGTTGCTATTATTGTGTTGGAGGTTGGAGTTTTGTGCTCAAGCAGCAGGCTGTGGTTTTGGCCTGAGGCCGAAAAGTTTGTTGAGTTGGATCTTATCAGTTCTTAAAACAATGGGTATACATGAACAAACATCATTTACTTATAAGAGTTCTTCACTGTCCCTGTTTTGTTTGTATCTATCTCATGAAAAATTTATATTTTGTTTATAGATATAATAAAGAATTAATTAGCACGTATTTGTTTTAGATTTTTTTAAGGGGGGGGGGGGGTAGGAGGAGGATCAAAAAAAGGGTCGCCCAACGCAGCGTTGTCTGCTTACCGGTTAATCTGTTCCTGTAGTAAAAAAATCCTATAAAAAAAGCCTTACATAAATATAAGTATATTTTATAGTATATATATATATATATATATATATATATATATATATATATATATATATGTATATATATAATACATAAAAAGAAGATTTTTTGTTCTCCCTAGCGTAAATAATAAAAAATACACTCTGGAGATTACCAAAAGATTAGATCACTGGAAAGTCCACAATATTGACAAGAACTCCAATTTAACAGCTTATGCGTTATTAATTTAATTTTTGGGTGGTTAGCTTAGCGTGAATTTCTTTAGTAGGGTAAACCAGACAGTTATTGACATCCCAACTTTAACTTAAAGAAATAAGTAAACAACTCCTAATTTTATTTCAAGATATACATGAATCTAATGTTTGAAGGGTCCTTTAAGTCATCTATGTGGTAAGTGTTTAACAAACTAACCATAGGGAAGATTTCACAATTAAATCCACAGGGTGTCAATAACTAGTTTTTGCACATTTTACAAAAACTATTGAACTTTAGACCCAAAAAAACCTCTTGAATCTTTATAAGGATAGATAAAGAGAAGCTATAGGAAGTTTCAATTTGATTCTTTGTGTCCATAACTAATAACAGAAGGTTTACACTAAAAACTAATAGGTTTGCCCTATTATCTTTCTGACCAAGAAAAAAAAATAAACTATATATATGTGTGTGTGTGTGTGTATGAATGTTACGTTGATTAATTTATATAAATAAATATTATAGCAATAAAAAAAATTATTTTTAAGCATTCGACGCGCAACTAAGCGGGTTCATTAGCGGATTTCATCGATTTTTTTTTAATCGAAATTCCTAAAGTATTTTTTTTTTTTTTATTATGCATAAAATGTCAGGAATAATAAATTATAATTGATGACGATTGAAGAAGAAGGAGAATTATGGAAATTAGTATATTGAGCTGAGTAATTTGTTAGGAATTGTGGGGAAAATGACAGGTCCTTGGAGCGTGGTATGATCCTTTCCAATTCATCACTGCTTGCCACCTTATCAACCGAAGCCTTCCACCGGAAACAGTCTTATTCTGCTTGAAAAAATTTTATTTACATTAATTGTTGAATATAATAAACCATTTTTTTTTTTATTCAAAAAAACTTTACAAATGAAAAAAAAAATAATATATACAAAAAAAGAATCAATTAAAATTTATACACAGACCAGGTTTTTAAAGAAGATACCATGGATATCTATTCGTCTTAGATGAAGAAAAAGTAAACAATGTTCAGGTGTATAAAACAATGTTTTATAATTCAACTGTATTAAGGTGTTATTCTTATTAAAAATAAAAAATGGTCATTAAGCAGTAAGTATGTACAATAGCATAGTACATTATTATTATTTTAAAATGTATCTACGTCTTTGACCAATAGGTCTGTTAATGAATTTTTATTTATTTATTTTTTTTATTTCTTCAACAATTTACTTTTATCCGACAGATGTTTAGTTTTTGAAATTATAAATGCTCATATCGAGCAAATTTGGAATAACTAGCAGTTAAAATTCGAGTTTATAATTGGAAATACCACGAATTTTTATCCGTCTTTCAGTGAAACTTTCAGAAATGAGATGAATAATTATTATCATTTTAGTAATTTCTAAATAAAAACTTTAAATTTTTTGTCGTTTACAGATATTTTTTTTCATGATTGATTAATATATATTGAACATCATACTACTTACTTACATAGTGTGTTAAAAAGCTCTTAAATTTACTTACATTTTATAAAACGCCAGACATTTTTTTGTTCTAAACTCCATCAATCTGCCATTTTTTAATTAAGTCGCTATTGGGAAAACAAAACTTCAAAAATTAATTCGAACAGGTAATGGCACAAGTGCAAACGAGCTGCTGTCATAGCACACTACCATCTGCGAGTTGACGTATGGGAGGCATGCGAGGTGCACCTGTTGGAGTGTTGTGGGAAGTGAAAAAAAAAATTAAATGCATGCGAGCTACTGACCTACTGTCATACAGATGACAGTTCATTACACGTTATGATACGATGCGAGTACCCCACAGTACCTGGTTAAGCTAGCATTAGATAGCGTCAGCTTTCACTTTTTAACTAGTCCATATGTAAGGATTAAGCCTTTCTTATACTGAAAATGTTTTTCGATATTGGATGGGTAAATTACTGAGATTACCAAAAACGAGCGAGCAAACTTAGCAGCGTTACGTAATAATATGAACAATTTATATTTATAGTTGCACACATGTTTACTTTAAAAAAAAAAAGTATATATATATATATATATATATATATATATATATATATATATATACACACCACAATATTTATTTTTGTAATAAAAGAATTATGAATGATAATATATAGGAATGTATACATTGTTTGAATGAGAAATGACATCCATCAGAAGCACAGGTTCTCGGGCAATCATTAGTCCATGACAGCCCTCGACATAACTGGCACTAGAGGAGCCTGCTTTTTGCCAGATTCTAAGTGTTGTCCTTTAATTGCCGTGTCCTCCCACACCCGCTTCTTTTTCTAGTTCACATCCCTCCACACCCCCCTCCACTCATAAATATTTGTGGTTATCAAAGGTAAAAAGGGAGACCCGAGTAATTCCGTCATATCTTTCAAGCATTAAATTTTTTTTTAATTTTTAACGAGATAACCATTCATAAAGAGTTATTAAGCTACCCACTCGAGGGATAAACTATTAATTATATTACATTATATTATAATAACATATTATAACTATAAATTAACATAAATCGTCCACCCTCAAGAGCAACAGACAGTCGTGGTTTCTTAGCCCATTTCGTTTTAGAGATGACTTTACTCATCATTATTATTTTTTTTTCAGTATATTATTATGAGATTTTTGTTTTAGATTTCAAGAGATTTAGATATTCTAAATTATTTTTTTAAATGAAAAAGAATCATTTAGTATTTTATTTTATTTATATAAAAGTTTCGGTGCTTTTGACCAAAATGGCTCGGTTTTGCCATAGATTACAATATTTAGCAATCACAGTTTTAGTGAATGAATACATTCTTTTTTTTATACTTACATCAAAATTATTGAGGGAACAATATATGTGTGGGTTATTCTAAAATTATGGTGGTATTTGTGTCACAACGTGATATATCGAGAACCGCCTGAAGGATTTTTCATTTTTTTTTCCTAATTATTACCTCATTGTTATGAAACAGCTATCTCATTTTCAAGTGCCTAAACACAGGATAACATTCCATAAAATCAATTACAATGCTCTTTTTGTCTCTCCCTAGCCTGTCACAAAGTGTAGGTCATGTACTTTGAAAAATAATTAAACACTTTTCCATCACAATAATTCTAAAAAATCAGGCACTAATCTTACCAGCATACTTTTAGGATGCAAAATAAAATTGAGCCAGGATTCCAAAGGGTACAGGCTAAGTACCACAACAGTTTTTCCCTTTGTCACACAGTTGTGAGGTCACTCCCTATCTAGTTTTTCATACACCCACCAATCCCCTCAGAAAAGGAAATTTCGAGTTGAGAACATAGGGGTATCCTTGTTATAAACCTGACTATACGTCGATTCATATCATTTTTCCCAAGTTCCCTCAGTTGCTTTCAGGACGTGAAGGAAGGTGTAAAACTGAAAAATATTTTTATGGTGAGTCCCTCCCTATACGTTATTAATATGATGATGGTAAACAATATATGTATATTTTTTATGATAGTTTTATAGAGCCTTCGAATCTCTACACAGCCGTAACCTCCTTTAAGAAATATTTGTCAGAGTTTTGCCAAAATTAATGATAAACAGCCGATTTGTCCCTCTCTAGCCTGTCTCTCCCTAGCCTAATACTGATTTCGTTTCTAGCTAGGGAGAGACAATCTTGGTCAGGGAGAGACATTTGATGAAATTAGTAACTTGGTTATGTTCATTTCTAATCATTGTCAGTTCAGAAAGTTAGGTTTTGATTAAGTATCAAGGGCGGATCCAGGGGGCGGGGGCGACATGGGTCATGAACCCCCCCCCCCCCCCCGGAATATTTTTGTTTTTTAATTTTTCTTTTATATTTTTAAGCAAATAATGCAATTAGCTGGTTACTATAGTGACAGGGGTCATGACCCCCCCCTCCAAATATTTTGGTTTTTAATTTTTTTTTTTTTTTTTAAGCAAATAATGCAATTAGCTGGTTAATATGGTGACAGGGGTCATGACCCCCCCCTAAATATTTTGGCTTTAAATTTTTTTTAATATATTTTTAAGCAATAACTACTACCCACCCAAAAAATTTCGTGCTGGATCCGCCCCAGTTACATATCCATATCATAACTATCCCTCTCTCCCCCTTAAACTGCCGAATAAATCTGTAAATAACACTGGGGCTCATTTCAGAAAAATGGCATCGAAAAAAAAAGAATGACTGAAGAAGAAATGAAAGCTAAGGAACTAGACAATCGCTTCATCTAAAAAACTAAATGAGTTGTTTTTATGGTTCCTATTTTGCAACATCTTTTTAAGTGTCAAATAGTTAACTGTTATTTCTTTAACTATTTTGAAGGTATGGATCCTATTCATTATACCTATATAAGAACGAGACATACTTCAGACGATATAAGACTGTAAAATTTAGAGCATTATTTTTTAAAAGATTTATATTAATATAATGATGTCATATGTTACATTTTGTGACTCCTAAGAACATTAATTTCTTTGAAATCATTATCTCGAAAACTATGAATATTAGTGTGTGCACACTTAACATCATTGTTAAGGAGCATTTGACCAAGCCATCAAGAACCAGAAACATAAGAAAAGATGACTTTGAAAATCCTAAAAAATTAAGAGCCGAATACCACCATAATTTTAGAATCACCCATATATATATATATATATATATATATATATATATATATATATATATATATATATATATATATATATATATATATATATATATATATTTATTCATTCATCAAAATTAATTGTTCTGTTTTACCATTACTACCTTATAATGTAATTACCATTGAAATTGAAACCTGACAGTGATGGTTTGCTATGCTGTAATGAGTTCATTAAGATAGTTCTAGATAGTCTGTGCCACAAGATTTGGGGTTAATGACTTAACAATTATTCAATTTGTTTACTACTATGATATTCGGCACATTTTGAAGCCACGAAATTGACCAATTCTTATCATAGCTGGATGAATTAATAACCTTTGTGTATGGTAAGTAGTCCCCCCCCCCCCCCCCTCTTTCCGGAAAGATCGGAAATAATTCATTTGTGTAGAGAAAATGTTTTACTGATAGAAAATCAATCGTAACTATGTGATCAACAATCAACTATACAATTGTTCCCTTTGAATATATAATTTAAAATTTCAAACATAATAATATTGTTAATTTCTTTTGTAGCAACAAATTTATCAGTGTTTAGGAATACAAAAATGGAGTTGAGCCATATGTAATAATATGAAACCTAAAAGTTTCAGGGAATTAACCGAAATGATTTAAATTTGAACATAACGCAAAATGAAGTTGTTGCCCCTTCTATTCCTCGTATTATGTAGTATTGTATGCTTGGCTTCTCTTACCCTCATATCAGATGGCATGCCACTCCAAACCACGACCTTAGGGTGACGTAAGATTCGCTCATGAATGGAACTACTCTTGAATGAACTGTTTGCCCTAAACCTTCTTGCCTTGATAGTATCCAACTAAAGTCAGTTCAAAACCTTCCTTAAAAATGTCTCTTGCCATTTTTCGGAACATTCAAAATTTATATAAAATTCGAGGTGTGTTTGAGTATTTAGAATATTTAAGTGTGAAGTAATGTTAGAAGTATTTTCAAGAGCAACGCCCCGTGAAATCGTGACAGATGCGCAGGAAGAAAGTCCTTGAAATTTCAACTGTCTGAGGGGAGACATTCTTGGACCCTCGCGAAGAATTACCTGTGCACGAACAGATTCTTTAAATCTTACAGGGGGAAACGATTTTTCTGCTAAATTAAATATCTAACGAAACCTATATACATAGAAAACGTGGTAGAATCAATGTACTAAGTAAAAGAAGATTTCTGACTGGAAAAATTACATATTATCTGAGAAATTGAGAAAATGATTCCAGGAAAAAAATAAATATAAGAATTCTTACTACAAGAATTCTTATTTAAAACGAAATTCTCGACTACCATATACTTTCTCAATTTACTCTACTTTCATGAGGCGAAAAGGCTATTCACTATGGTCATAGAGAATAAAAAGGTCTGACATCGGTAAAAGAGAGCGAAGAAACCAAATACGTCATCCCGTGAAGTCACGTTTGGAATTTATAATTAATTGAAGTATCACTGAACATTTGTTGAAGAAAGGTGGCTTTTATGAAAGAAAATATTTATTTCTTAGCTCCAGTATTTATTAATATGTGATATAGAATTAATTAAATACAATATACAGTGCATGGAAGTCTGGAAAATGACACAATAAGGCCGAAACGTAGACGAAATAGTTAATTTTTTTTTAAGAGCTAGTTAAATTAATTATATAAGGTGTAAGGTAAGGTGTAATTATGTAATTAATTGTTATAAGGAGACCTAAGGACTAAGTAATAATTTAAAATAAAAGAAAATATTTACGTCGGTTTGGCCACCTTTAATCATGTTTTACATACACATAATCTTGCCTAAGAGTATATCATGCCAGAGAAATAATAATTCATAAGTTTTTTCCATTATATTTGTTTCAGATTCGGAATAATGCAAAATTAGTTAATTCACAATCCTTAAAAAAATATAGAACTAACTAAAAATAAGTTTTAAAAAAACACGGAAAAAAACACATTTTTTAAAATACAAAAAACCGCAACGATATGAAAATTATACCAAAATAAGTAATTTACAAATTTTATATTTCAGGGAATAATCAACAGTCGGGAATTTTAGTCAAAAATTAATTTTTTATTTAAATACCCAACGTAAACACAGACTCTATGAAACCATTCAGGAACCATCAAGCCCTGATGAAGACATGAAGACAGAGTCGAAATGTAGGCTATTTAAATAAAGAATCAATTTTTTAGTAAAACTCCTGTTATGTGTAAGTTATGTGTTTACATTTTTTTAAATATAATAGGTGACTATTACATATAAGTGTCAATCAGATTTAAAATATAGATTTATATTTTAACAATAAAAATAAAGTACTATCATGTTAAAGAGGTGTATTTTAATAAAAAATAAATGATTCAATAATTACAAGGTCTGTGGTCGGTAATTGTTATTATAGATCCTTTCCCTTCAACATCAAAATTCAGCTTCGTAGTTATGGCAATAAAAAAAAAAAAAAAATTAAATGCAAATCAGGTATATCTAATTACGGGAGATATGAAACAACTGGTAATTTTAAATTGGTTGGGAAATTAGAATTTTCATCGTTTTCTTCTAAGCTTTTCATCAGAGCGGGCTTATACGGGGCGAAGAAAGCTTAAAGCTAATAATGGCCAATTCAAATTCCAATCTAGGGCCTTTATTTTATCAATTATAATAAAGTATATATACAAGAATAATTTCACATTAATAAATAAATATAATGATAGATGTTTTTTTATTTTATTTTATTTTCTAAACATGAGATATTCCATAACATCAAAAGGAAATAAAACTCAATGAAGTGGTTCGAAGGTTCTTATCTGACCTATCCAAGTGAAAGATGAGGTTTAGTGTGGGTAGGGGCTTAGATAGTGGTGGCAATAATAAAATCGATGATTTGTTTTTATTTCCTATTAAACTTTTGTACTTAAAAACAAAAACCACTGTAATTTTTATTTACAAAAAAAAGGGCTATTTGATCCACCAGTTGTTGTTTTCAAAAACTAAACAAATCATGGCAAATTAGATTGTTTCCATTGTCGGGCCTGTGCCCCTGAACACGCTCTTCTATATTCTGTAAAAGAAATGTTTAATTTAATTTTATTAATTTAAATTTATTAATTTATTAACCTATTTAAAAAAAATATATTTCCTTTTTTTATTTCTTAGAAAGTTCTTATTTATATTGAACAAAAGATGTAAAAATAAAGTGCTATAACCATTACAATTGTTATATATATTTATTTTTATTTTTTAAGATAATTTTTCTTACAATTTTTTTTTAGATTCATTTATACTTCATCTTTTTTTTTTTCGTCTTCTACATTTCAGGGTCTTTTCCTAACCTTATTTCTTCATCCATGTTAAATTAACATATTGTCTAATAATCATAGTTCCAAACCACAATGAAAGAGGTCATGAAAATAAAAAAAAAATCTTATTTATCCATTCTTACCCTATAAAAGGATTTGAGATGATTAAAGTGGAAAACAGAATTGATTGAAGCATCTAAATATTTAAACCAAAATATATTTAATGAAAAATATATATAACACTAAGGGGGGAATTCTTATATATAGCAACAATTTTTTAAAACGAAAAATTGTATTTGTCCGGAGTATTTCATGATTTTCATTCTAAAAAAAAACTAAATTATGGATGTCTGTTCGAAACACCTTGACATGCCTCTTCTTCCGTGTTAAAATAACAGTTTAAAAAAAAAATCTTGGGGGATCGGTACAAAAGGAGGAGAGTTTAAAATATCAAAAGTTAAAAAAAAAAAAAAAAAAAAAAAATCAATCTCATCTGACAATGAGTAAATACAGGAAATAAAGAGTTTTTCATTCTATTCTTTAAATCGAAAACGATGATTTCAGACACGATTCTTATGTCATAATTTAAATATCAATTAATTGTAAGCATTTTTCTTCTTTTTTTTTTTATCCCTATACGTGCATGAAGTGGCGAAAAATGGTTAAATAGAAAATAAAAAACAAAGACACTAGAGGAATTCTTCGAACGACTTCTATTCTATGCTCATCTTACAATTGAGAGGTTTATGGACCCTTACCATTCTAGGTTCAATAAGGGTAAGTCCAAAGCAGGTCAAATATGCATTCATTCACGGGTGCCTTGAAAATCATGAGGTTTTCACAAAACGAACTCTCCATAATTTCGTTGAATTCTGGTGGATTATTTTAAATTCCTACTCAGAAAAATATTTTGGACCATAATGAAGTCACGTGATTTTTTTGCAATTTCGGGAAAATCCCCCAGATCCTCAATTTAAAGCAAGACCACAGTGTAGTCGAATGTATAAAGAAAATATCTATATATTTGAATTTATAGCGCCACGATATTTTACACTTTAAAATGAATAGAAATGTAAACGGCAATAAAAAATGTTTTATATTAAAAAAATAAGTAGTTAGTAATAAATAAATAGAACATAGCTGAACTTAGAAATCAATAAAGAGGTTCTTATCTGATTTCAAAATGCCGAAGGCATTAGGATAAGAAACTTTTTCGAACAAGCCTGATGAAGGACCTGATATTCAAGTCGAAACGTCGGCACAATTATTTATGTAAAATTTACAAATCATGAATGCTATTTTTAAGCACCACCAACCATTTCCACTTCGATATAATGGGAAGAGCGGGGATTATAAATTAAAGTGTGATTATGAGGGTAACAAATCATAAGGGTAATAAACATGGGCATTCGCAGCTGCCCCCCCCCCCCCAAGAAAATACGAGAAACAAAACCTAACACTTATTTAAATTTGTCATAATTTATTATATTTTTTAAGTATTATATATAACGATATTTTAATTTTCGAACATCAATAAGTTTTATTTGAACAATTAATTTATTCTTACATTGTCAGAATACCTCGATCCCCCCACCCCGGTCGTAATAATTTTACCATCCTCTCCGTAGACGAAAAGTTTACCAAACTACCCCCCCAGACGAATTCCTGTGGATACTCTTCATAGTATATAACTCATTGGATTTGAAATATAGTCAGTTCAAGAGTTTTAGACTGAATCGCTAATAATATTAGACCACACTAACATTTATATATCGTTGTTTCAAAAAAAAAAAAATTAAAATAAATAGATAAATTTATTTTCTTTGTTATTCGAATTACAATATTACAAATAAAAATAAGAAGAAAATAATAGAAAACAAATGAAACTAAAATAAAAATAATGGGGGAAAAATCAATATTGACTGAATTTCTAAAAAAAAAATATACAAGTACACTTCACTTCTTAAAAAGATTTATTATTATAGTACTAATTTAAGAAAAAAAAACATCTATGAGCTCAAAAATAAAAATAAATAAGCGAATATTACTCAGGTGTTGTGTTTACAAATATTCACATAGTATTGTATATATATTTTTATTTTATTTTTTTTTTTTTTTTTATTTTTTTTTTTATTTTTTTTTTTTTTAGTAATCGCATACATTTAATAAATTACGTTCGTTGATAGTTTAATTTTTTTAAATATTATTTTCCGGCAATTCAATTATATTCCCTGTAATATACTCTGTAATATATATATATTTATAGGAGGGTGGGGCACAATGAAACAGTCGGTGCACTGGGTGAAATTCGGAAAGAATTCGGAGTGGTTACTTCCTGCTAAATTTTTAATATATATATATATATATATATATATATATATATATATATATATATATATATATATATATATATATATATATATATATGTCTTTTTAAAATCCTTACGGGGATGTATTGAGACAACTGATAAGATTATGAAAGAGGTAATTTCAAATATTTTTTTTTTTTTTTTAATGTTTGCTTACGTATTTTGGTCTCATGTTGGCTTATTTCAGAACAATAATATTATATTCTGACTCGTAATAATGATTTATGTTTTATTTCATCGGTTTATATCATTACCATCTTCATTCTCATATCGAATGTGATGATGAGAAGGTAAATACAAATAAGATATATATGATTTTACTTTTCTCATCAGTGGAAATTCGTACGAGATGAAAAAGGAATAAGAATCGTTCTGTTAAATGAAGGTTGTATTCGTGGGCAGTAACAGGACCATGCGGTCTATTCAATTGAACCTATTAACAAGTTACACGTTCATTAATAGCTACACTCCTCACTGTAACACCTAGGGCAAATCATTTGATAATGGCTTCCGCAACAGCTTTTAATGATCCTATTATTATGCAGTTTGGATTATTTGGTTAACATATCCTTAAATATTGCATGAATAAGATGATGTATATAACAAGTACGTTTACAGGAAATTTCATAGATATAAAGAACAAAAAGGATGGTGACGTGCGCCCATTAAACCATCTTATTTTCAGGATAAATTTATTTTAAATTAATTAAATTAACTTTGACAATATTATGACAGCTATATGGCAATAAAACTACCTATACTATTGCGGGTGTGTTAAATTGATTTTTTTTCAACAGGAATAATATTTATGCGGATGACCTGGGTTCGATTCCCGGCCGTGGTCGAATCTTTTATCTTCTAATAAAATAATTTAAAAATTATAAATTAAAATATTCAACCAAAGACCACAAATAAATACATCATTAAAGGAATAATATTTAAATTTTCACGAAAGTATTCACTCAGATTTTTTTCTATTCAATGATATAAATTTTGAGTTATAAATTACAATAATATTTTTCCATGATTTATTATTTTTGACACTCTCTATATTATAGGTACGACATTAAATAATATGCTACATACTTTTTCAAAAATCGCATTCTATCAATTTTTTTTTACATTATTACAAATCTTTATACACCTTCAATACAAGTATCATTTCAAGAACCTTTTTTTTCAGAGAGCGAAATTTTTTTTCCTGCTTTATTTAATCATATAGTTCCTTTGAATTAGTTAACTAAATTGAATTACTCTATATATTATAATGAAATGGATAATTACTGCAAATAAAAAAAAGGTACATTGGTGAAAGGTAATCAGGAAAATCGAAAATTAAGCACTGTGACAATATCAGTGAGCATCAGACCTCTATTTAAAGATTATTTAATTAGACGTTGATAAAAAATGTTTAATCAAATTCGTTTGGCTTTTCATGTAAGTAAGTTAATGTTAAAATAATGATACATTATTACAATAAAACGATCAATAATACTTTTATTAGTTCCTTCACAGCCTCCGACGTTTTAGAAGATCAAACACTGGAATAACAAACATAGTGCATGATTTTTAAAAGAGGCACCAGTCTAACAAAGAATATAAATAAATATTCATCTTGAACTATGATATAGTAAGTAAACAAAAGATTTAACAAGATTATCATTAAAGGTCCTGTCAACAAAAAAAAACTTAAAATTATTGAATGATTTTTAAAAGGGGTAACAGTCTTACAAAGAATTTTAATAAATATTTATCTCTGTATAATAAAATAAATAAACAAAAGAGTTAATATGATTATAATTAGAAGGTTTGTTAAAAAAAAAAAAAAAAAAAAAGCTTACAATTAATGGTGATGAAATGTCTTCAATTATAACTTAATAAATCTTAAAAATCCAAAGTACAAAGCACAAATCAATCATTCAAAAAAAAAAAATCATGTTTCGGAAAACACATAACCTCACTCACACAGCACAAGACAAGGTACATCACATACCAGAGACGCGCGCATCACTGAACAAGGGAATGGTTTAGTGAGGAGGCGCATGCGCAGTAGGCTGTCCCTTTCAAGGGCTCCACAATATATATCTGTTCTACAACGGCGTACAAGTGGGTGCATCCCGGCAGACCCAACATGTCAGGTTGTTCATGTCCGTTTGAGCGTAACATTGTTTTAGATCCCATTGTTTGATTCTCCGTAAGAGGAAATGATAAATTGAGTTAATAGAAAATAAAACAATAATAATATAGGAAGTAATATAAGAAATGCCGAAAGGTGTATTATTAAAGTCCACCCTCAACACATCGTCTCATTTTATCACATGTCAACAATGATCTGAAGGTCTGATTATGGTATTTTGGATTGTAATAAATGTTTAATCTTAAACAAACAATGAAAAGGACTCCAACGTTTCATTCTATCATACATTCATACAATTCAATCATACATAAGCGTCGAAAAATAAGAACATCCCCCAGAAAAAAATACGAATAAAATTTCGATAAAGTTCGAGAAGTACAGCGGAATATACGCATAGCATGGAAGCTTTCTCAATATCCAACAAAAGGAAAAAAAATTCTTAGAGGTGAGTAATAGTCAACTGTTGATAGGATTTTCTTTACGATAGGTTGATTGATAGTCAGGATTTTCAGTTATCATTTTTTATTTTGGAAAGTCAACGTTTTGATCCCTACATGTAGATCTTCATCAGGGCTAAAATAAGACAAATATATGATTATCTATGCTAGAAGATGACAATTAAATGTTTATCATATAATTATTAATTATAGATAGTAACAACTAAGAGTATCCATCCACATCCACATGTTGGGATCGAAACGTTGGCTTTCCAAAAATACAAGAAAATAACTGAAAATCCTAACTATCAATTCTGACGAAAAAAATTCTTGGGAATTGGACCATTGTTAGAAAAATGCAGCATATTGGATTTTTTAGACAAGTTTTGAATCGTTATCCACAGTAACGAACCATTTTAATGAACTTACACAAAATAATTTTATTAAAGGTATTGCGTTTACTCATTTTACAGACAGATGATGTCCAATGGGCATCATTCATCAGGGGTCAACGGGAATTGCGGCAATAAAAAATAATCTAAGTAGGTATGGAGATCCTCTGCATTCTTTTCGAGAGAAACCTCTGTTCATAAGAAAAAAAAAAAAAAAAAAGAAGAAGGCCTTTTCTTGCAGTAATTCTAGAAAATACACTATACATAAGCCATTTTTTGTTTAATCCGCATAGCGAATGGTGTGGGGTTCAACATATAATATGAACATGAATCCATCATCATGACATGAGGAGAAATCATAGCATATATGATTCGAAAAGGAAATTAAATATTTACGAAATGTTTATAAAGTATATCTTAGAGTCAGGTTATAGTTGATTGTCTCATGTTAACATCAATGAGGACTGGACAGGTTTAAAGATGACATCCTAGAGAAGATGAGGAACCATCAGCTTTCAGAGGATATACATAGGACCCTAAATTCTGCCAAAAATCCTAGATACAGGGAAATATGCAACTTTAATATAGCAAGCCCGGAAGATTACATGCAGTTACAGACGAATTTTAAGAAAATTAGAGTTGTGAGTCGTCTAAGAGTCTCAAGCGCGGATTTCCTAAAGGTGTTTATAAAGGACACAACACTAATTATAAAATCAGGTGAAGCCTGCATGGCCTGTGGTAGTCTGGTGTCGGATCCCTTGAGCCATTTTCTTACTCAGTGCATAAAATTTGAAGAGCAGAGAAACAAATTCTTAGGGACATATATTTCTGAATCAGTGAGTGTAGAGCAAATTTTAAATGTAGACAGCATTCAGAAATTAAATAGACTATATTATTTTGTAATATGTTGTGCCATTGAATGAAAAACTAAAAGTGTTGTAGTTTTGGCTAGTTATTGAGCTCCGAATTATTTTCCTTTTACTATGAAAGTGTAAAATTTATCTCTATATTTATTTCTCATTTGTACATAATCCTAGCGATGCTAGACAAAAATAATTGTTTTATTTTGTATGTTATTTGTACAAAAAATACTTTTGCAAATAAATAGTTAAAGATGTTAACATCAATGTAGATGCTAATGTGTAGGCTGGAATAGCAAGTTTGTCTTTAAATCCCTTTCCAGAACTGATTAAATTTCGCCAACAATTTCGATGAAACAACTTCCCATATTTGTGTATACCACATAAACATGCCTATATTTCACACTTTACCAACTTGGATGATATATAGGTTGGATGTTTTGGACCAAAGTTGGTTTCATCGCTAGGGCGAGGTGAGTTGAAAGTCTTTCTGAAACCATTCCAGAAATCACTTACTTAGCCCTGAATATAATCTACTAGGTTAAATCGAAATGTTGGCACATAATCCAATTAGCCAATTTGGGTTTCATATTTATATCAATTTTTTTGAACATTGAACCAAACTTAATCAGCACTGAAAGGGATTCCGATGTATACTTGCTGTTGCAATCTTATTGACCGATATTTTTAATGATTTACTGAATCACTGACCATTTATCTGTATAAACCCAATTTCGAAAGGATATTGCACAAAAAAAAAAACGAACAGGAGATGCAACCAGTTTCAGACTTGACTCTGATTAAGGTATCAGATGATTAAAACAAAAGACAATTTTTTATACAAAAAAAAGTAACTTTGAATTGTTTGTTTTAAAAATTTAGAAATTTTTCTTTTTTATTGGGATCATTTTATATTTTATTATAGGGGAGAGCGGGGTTGGTTGGCATAGGGGGTAGGTTGGCCATTGGCTTATAGTTTCCGTCACACCTGTTGTGAAGACCCCACCATGTGACCCGCTCGAGCTCGGGAGTCTTGTCCTGAGTTTTCAATCCGATGCTGACAGTGTAGATAAGAGTGTGCTTCATTGATTGATTTTACAACATGTAAGTAAATTTTTATATTTTCAGTAAAGTTGGTTTAAAGGCATGGATAAACATTTGACTCCGATTCTGTTCACATAGCCCCAAATTGCTTTGAAAAACCTAACCTTTCGACTAACCAGTTTCTTGTTTGATTGTTCTCCCCTGTCCTGGCAGTCATCTTTCATATGATCTCTCCTGTGGGATTAGTTGGCTCTCTTCAACTTTTTTTTTGGCGTAGTAGCAATTCACAAAAGCAAGGTAAACATAATCAAAGGCGAAACTACCAATTGTCTTTAGTTCCAGCGAGGAAGATGAGAGCAATTTTTCTTATGCAAAAAGTGACGACAGTCTAAACTTCTATCTTCTTCTATTGTCATTCTATTTTCCCTTAAAAGCTGTTGAAAACCGATTCAAAATTATTATGCTATTATAGTGCAGCTTTTAATAACAATAATATGTGTCAGGCAGTACTTGAATGGGATGGCTAAACAACCTGCCCCACATAGGGGGTTAATTGGCGTACTATGGATTGACGAATTCTTCAATTTTCTATGATCTTAGTATTAAATATTATGTTGTGAAAAAAATACTTGAAGTACTCTAATACTTGGAGTTTACAGTGGTATCAGCCCCATTGGGATTATATTAACAGGAACGACTCAACAATAAAAAAAGTGGAAACTGTTGCCAACCAACCCCGCTCTCCCCTATAGTTCTTGGTAAATAATTTGTTTTAATGTGTTAGTTAATACATATATGTATATAGGTATTATAATAGGCATTGAAATATGAATTAATCAGTTTTTGTTTTTTGATGTTAGAAATGATTATTTTATCTCAACTTTGATTTTTAAGAAATCGATGATGGAATGAAAATCGGATATCAGCTGCTTCCCTTACTTGACTTGATCGATTTTTTCTTCTTTGACACCAAAGTCATCCTCACTCTAATCATCTTCTGAATGAGCCCCCTTCTATGCTAGATTTTGCGTTTCTTCTACAGCTTAATAATGAAAAATATCGTTTCAGTCAACGTTCGTCAAATCTGATATAAATTCAATCATCTCAAGACAATATTTTTTATCTTCAAATTTTCCCTTACATCAGAAGCACGATCCCAAATTTTCTCCACAGAATAGTCTTAATGTACATGCTGGTATGTTTTCCCAAGCATCACATGCAGACGAAATGGCATCTTTTATGGTCCAAATTTTTAACATTTTCCGAAACTGAACAAGAAAACAATTTTCTTGTAGAAGAGAACGAAAAAATTGTTTCTGGAATTCGTTTTTAAAATGAAATTACGCTTTGATCCATAGGTCGTATTCTATATTTATAAGTCTATATTTTGGAATTAAAAATTATTTTAGTATATTTTCTTTCAAGTGAGCAGGGTTAATCGACGTTCTACTAAACTAATTTAAATAAAGCAATTATTTATATATGTTATTATTTCCATGAAAGAACCTTTTTAAAAAAACGATGAGTTATATTTGAATAATAGATGGGAAAAATTGGGTTTCTCCAAACAAGTATTATGTAATCTATGAAGCAGTTCAACTATTTTTAACATCGGAGTATAACTGATATACTTTTATTTTCTTGCTCCAATAAGGAATGTTTGTTTTCAATGAAAAGCCCGGAAGATTAAGGTGAGGTAGCATAGCAGCTGGTTGAGTCGGTTCTCTTTTGTGCGACTGTAGCTGATTTATAACAATTATCGAACAGTTGCCTCAACCCTGGTTATTGTGTTCCTCCGCCGGTGAGTTAAGACTTATCATTAGTGGGCCCTGCGTTCCCACTGCTACGCACAGTTTGTCCTACTTTAGGGGTGGAAAAAAAATATCTCTCATTATGTCTTACTAATCTCTTTTATCTTAAGGACCTTAATAATAATATTATTATACATTTTAACCGTACAATCACATCCCATTTAGGTTTATGGTTTCATTAATTAAGACCAATATCAACCGCCAGTTATTCCCCTTAAATAATTGTTTAATTAGTATTACCACAAATTTGTTGAGGCGGGATCATCCCAGGAAGTTCTCAAAACAGGGTCGTGATGTAGCACTTTTTTTTTTTTTTGGTTCCTCCCCTTCCTCGCCTTAAAGGCTATATGGGGTTTTCCGGGCCAGAGGAGTGGGTGTGGGATTGATGCCGAGTATAATTAAGTTTTCCCCAGGCTCCGGGTTTTGAACTTGCTGTCTTCGTATTTCCAATCAGACGTTGCCATGGGCATAGGGATGTAACACTATCGATAGTACTATAAATTATCGATTGTCTCAAACCTTAACCTGTATAAGGGGTATTCTGGCTCTATCTCCCCCCCCCTCCCAATCATCACCACTTGGGACTCCCGAAAATATATTCTAAATATAGGCCACTGTATTCTTAAAGGTGTCTTTACACTCTACGAACTTTACCTTCAAACACCACCCTCGAACAGCCTACATGTCGACTGTTCGGGTGTTCTAGGTACTTCATCTATTCCCTGTGTTCGGGGGTAGCACTAGTGTCACTTTTGATTTGGGTTTTTCCCAAGTAACAGGAGTTGTTTGTGATATTAGTGCTCCGTTCTAATTCGCCTCCTATATTTTTACTTTTTATTTTTCAGATAATATAAAATATATTGATAATGGAGATTTTTTCTTCATCATAAGCTAGCGTTGCATGCGTCAGCCATATTGGTTCGCTTAACGTCACGTTAAGTATAAATGGCTGTTCGTTTAACGCCGGTACGGCAAGGTTCGAGGGTGAGGTTCGTAGAGTGTAAAGGCACCTTAAGATACTGTCGACTAGCTTAACGATAGTTTAACATCAGATAAAAATAATCTGTCACAGAAATGTTCAAACCTGAAGGTAAGCTTCATCACTTATTATTTAATGCAATTTCATTAACATTAACATTATCATAAAAATCAGCCGTTAATATGTATTAGCAGTCATATTATATTGTGCATAATACTAGTATATAATAGTACAAATGTTTAATATTAACTCTTTCCTCATGTGTTTCCTTTTTTTTATTTCGGACTTTTACAACCTTCCAAAACATTTTGTTTCCAATATTCTCTATCTTCCCAATCTCCCTCTGCCAAGCCTCTTGCTGCCATCACCTCTTCAACTCCTTGCAGCCATGTTTTCCTTGGGCGGCCTCTTTTCCTTCTCTCTTCCGTTACAAAATCCAACATCATTTTTGGCCATCTCTCGGGGCCCATTCTTCTTACATGACCATACCACTGTAGCTGCTTGGTTCCAATTTTGTGGATTATCGTTTCCGCTTTAACGATATCTCTTATAGCCGAGATTTTCACTCGCTCAATTCTTGAGATGCGACAGCTTCTTCTCCGAAAGTCCATTTCTAGAATCTGTAACCTTTTTTCCTCTCTTGCTCCAACTACCCACATCTCCGAACCATAAAGGGTTACACCTTCAAGAAACGAGTGAAAAATCCTCTTTTTGGTTTCCAGCGAAACACTTGGGCCGATAACCTTTTTTCCTTTTATAATCTTTTCCTTTATATCGGTCTCAAGCGTTCACGGGAGTACACGGTCATCTATGTGTACTCCCAAATACTTGAAGAGAGCACTCCGATCCAGTGACCAATTTTCTAATCGAAGCGAAGACGTCGAAGCGTTGAAGGCCATGTATTCCGTCTTTCCTTTGCTGATCTCTAGACCCCATTTAGGCACGGTGCACACGGACGACACTTTTCTGCGATGCGGAATATAAGCCAGGTCAGGGGTACCTGGAGTACAATGGACCGACCGGATTTACCATTGTACTCCAGGTACCCCTGACCCGGCTTATAGTCCGCATCGCAGAAAAGTGTCGTCCGTGTGCATCGGGCCTTAGAGTATTCCTCTTCTAGCTTCCTAGGCATATAACTGAGATCATCTTCCTCAGAGGCTATCACCACTTGATCGTCAGCAAAGTTCAGACTATATAACGTTCCCTCCCCTATTTTTACACCCTTTTTTATTTAAGAATAAAGATTCAATAAATTAAAAGCTTTTCATAATAGCTACTAGGAATTTTTATCTGTGTTTTTTCATTTCCAATACACCTTTTAAAAACACCACGATCTTCTCTCACCAGCAATGAAAGGGGTTATAAAACATTTAAAAATGAAACAATATCTGTAGATAAAGTTTAAAAAAATACTTGCTAAAATACTTTCGTAAGCTGAAAAGGGTCTAAATTAAATTTAAAAAATCATATGTGCTTCGAGTTTAAGAATTTCAAACAATTTAAAAAATGCTAATAATATGTTGATATTGATATTAACCCTTTGCACTCGGCACCGATTCGGACGTTACCTACCGGCAACTCGACGCAACTTATTTGCGAAAACGTACACCCTGAAAACGTAATATTATACAATAAAATCTTAGAACCAAGTAAGGAATTGTAATTAAATTTAGGTTATATGTATTTTTGAAGCTTCAAGAACACATAGTTACAAAAAAATTAATTTTTTTAAATTTTATATTTTTTTATAATTTTATAAAAATACCGATAGACCTAAAAATTGTGTAAAAGGTTTGGTAATTAAGAGAACCGGAGCAGATAACGATGGAAATCCCTTAGATTTCACAAAGGTCTCGCCGCTCCTTATATATAAAAGCATAAAAAATCTAATTGGAGAAGCAAAAACAGTTAAAAAAATTACGAGATGGGACCCTTTTAGTTGAAGTTTTCTCAGATATCCAATGAGAAAAGCTCCTAAAATGTGAAAATCTATTTAATAACTTTCCGGTTAAAGTAGAAGCACGTGGGAAACTAAATCTAAAGTAAAGGGATTATTTGGTGCCTCGAACTAAATTATTGTACAATTGAGGAAATAAAAGGTGAACTAAAACCACAAAATATAGCCGATGTTAAAAGATTAACGTACTATAAAAATAATGAAAAACACCGCGAGCCGTGACCGTCATTTATCACCAAAAGCGAAATATCCTATAAATAGTTTTTACGATTTGTTTATGTCCTTATATGTTAAAAACTGAAAATTATTTGCGTTGTCTCTGTAGCGGAGCCCTCGAGTTTGAAGACAAATTTTAAATGGCTCCGCTCCGGAGACCTCGAGTGCAAAGGCATAATATGTATATTGTAATTGGTATGTATTTCATATGAGCGTTGAATAAAAGGTACACGACTTTCAAATATTACTCATAAAAATAATTTAAATGGTCTTGGCTTCATCAGAAATATAACTTTAAAACTTTCCGTGCTAAAAGTTCGCGATGAATTTTAGCACATCGGAGCCGCCAGCGGCTGGCCCGAATGAATCCCGGAATCTGGGAGTCTAATTTTCGACAACTTTATCGAGCAAACGGGGCCGTACATTGGCAATAACGCAGCGAATGTTGACTTCCAAGAGATCCAAACCTCTGCTTATTGATGTAGCCGCTCATCTGAAAATGAGTCTCATCGCTAATCAAGACTTAGCGATGAAAATTAGCGCGGAGCACACTATTGTTTTCGGCCTATTCGCCAAACGAATGAAGCACACAACGTTTTCTTCAAATATTGACAATAAGTTTTTTGTGATATCATAAAACAAGAAAATTTTGTTTAAGCTTCCAGAAACTGTATTTTATCCTTAATAAGTACATTTTGGTAAATAGGGCAGGGCTCGGATTGTTGCGCATGATAGGGATCCTCAACACAGAACACCAAATACTTCGTTTTATTCCGCACAGTATCTGATGATGTGTATCAAAAAATCCGTGGTGTTTGAAATAATGATTTGGAAGGACGAATATATTACCGCAAGGTTGGTTGTTACAGTTGTGAACTAATCTATACATGTAATATAGTAATACAGTGAGGTGACCTAGGAGAGAGGTGTAATTTGACATATTTATTTATTGACGAGATTTTCAAGGAATTGATAAATTGTTCAACTAAAATATTGTTAATTGGGTGAAGAAGACAAGAAGCAGTTGGAGATGTCCAGATATAGTGACCACTTAGGCCTCTTTTACAACTGTTTCGGAATTCCCCAATATTTGTTGATGCCAACTAACTTTAAATATATCCGGTTATATATTCAGATGATTCTCTCTGGGAAATATATAAATAAAGTATCGGTAAATAACAGGATTGTTAGATTTAACGGAATGTAAAATGTGCAGTTATAAGGCCAACGAAACACTCCACCACATATTATTTGATTGTCCAATATATTCCCATATTAGAAAGTTTCAGGTGATGGATAGTAAGCTTGATATATTTAGACCGCAAAGTGTAAATGAAATGATAATTATGTACAATTTCATGGCAAATATATCAAATTACAGGGATTTGGTTGTGTAAAATAGTTTTTCTCAGTAATGTAATGGGCTCTTTTATTTTTTAATTTTTAGGTTTATGACTGTAAAGTTTAGTTATGATAATATTTTAATATTTTAGCATATCTAACTCATTATCTTATAAGAAATTTTTAATGTTTTATTGAAACTTCAATGTTTTAATTTTGTATTATTTATTACTTTTATAGTGTTTTGTACGTATGTGTTTTTATAGTTGTTTGGAAGTGTAAAAGAATTGTAATGTAAAATGTTAAATATGCTTCAACTCCATTTGTACAGGGTTCTTCCCTAAGAAACAAATTATGATTAAATAAAAAAAAAAAAAATAAATATTTTTAATTGGGATTAGAGAGGAGTACACCTGAAGATAAGGCATTAAAGCCTCGAAACGTTGTGAACGTGTTATAATGAATTGAAGAAAAAAAAATATGTATGTATATATATATATATATATATATATATATATATATATATATAACACAAAGGTATCTATTATTATTCAATTAAATAAGAATTTTATTAATTAATTGAAGATCTTTTAAAAAGATTTAGTAAAATTATTTCACATGAGTACACTGTAAACTAAAAAAAAAAAAAAACTATACACAACACTAACACTCTTGAAGGGTCTTGGGTTCAGAACGGTGTAAAGAAGTATTGTTTCTTGATCAGCGGTCGTGCAAGGAAGTGATCTTTCCTTGATCACGCCCAACCGCCAGGTTTTCCCCCTAAATTTTTTAATTGAGAGTGCCATCTTTATCGATGCTGGGTTTCCCCAGAGACGATCTATTGCATAATATTAAAGATATCCTGCTAAAGTCTGGTTCGAACCCCATAAACTCTAATACTAAATAATATATAATATTACCTATACGAATAAAAAACTGTTTGGGGAATTTAGACGATTGGGATTGTAGTATAATAAATAACAATTGTTACCCAATATCATAGAAAAAAAAAATAGATATTGAAATTTACAGCTTTACTTCCAAGAAATATATACATTTAATAGATGATTTTATTATAGATTTGTTATAGATAGATATTTTATAAGACGAGATTTTATATTCCTATAAATATATTTAGTCAGAGATAATAATTTGGGCATAAAAGAAGTTAATATTAAATTATATGAATGCAATAAAAGTTGCAGTACTAAAAAAAAAAAAAAGGTTATATTATATAAATTAGTTTTGGATCGCATAACACCAAAATAACTTGGTCTTATATACCAAAAGAGAGTTTTTTAGTTAAAACATTCAACTCAAGAACGTTAATTGGATTTACATAAGGTAAATAGTGCTTCGGTCAAGAGGAAAGCAGATATTGTTGAACTAATGCGTTTCTTATACTGATCAAACAAGATAAGATATAATAATAATAATGTAGAGATATTAACATAAAAACATTTTTTTACACACGGATTATTAACAATAGATTGTTGTATAGTTATTTTGTTTTCCATCGTTTTAATAAAATATTTAAACGGATTTTAAAATTAAACAAAAAAAATTGTATTTTGTAAAAGGTGTTTCCCACCGAGACTTGATATTTTGAATAAAATATGAAGTTTTTGGGAGGGGGGGAGTTTATTTAGAGTTGATCCTCCATCAACCGATCGTGGACTTAAAAAAAAGAAAAATCATCCTTTTTGCAGATATAAAAGGAGGCTTCACTTAATAAATTTGAAAAAAATATATAAAAATAAAAAAAAAAATCAGGAGGCGTGTTTGGTTTTCAAAGTCTCTCAAATATAAACACTAATTGAATTGGGCTTGACAGATTTCAATATCGGAAATGGAAGTTCTCTTCATAAATCGTTTAAAAAAAAAAGTAAATTAATTAATAAATTATCTTGAATTTTTTTAATCCATAACGAATTTTATCATCAATAGTGTGTGTCACCATCTCCGTATTTCATGAAATTATCCCATTATTTTTTTGTCTTTGTCACATCCGTGACACATGATTTAAAAACTTGCAAGGATATTCTTCTCCTTGTACGCATCCAGGTAACATTCATAACTAAAAATAGCCGATTTTGAGATATATTGCTCACTTCTTTCAAGAACGCCGAGCAATATATGCAATTAATTCACGATTAATCAACAGTTTTTTTTTTTTTTTTTTTTTTTGTCAAACTTTCTCCCTATTTGTTTTATAAATGTTTTTCAATTAATGTGATTAAAAAATTAAATAATATTTCAGGAAATAGAATATTTCCTCATTTAATTTTTAGCTTTATTATATCTTATCATTTTATAGCTAACTTTGCTTCTTAAATGTATGATACACAATATGCTTAAATTGCAATAATATAGTTTCTTTCCAACAATTGAATCCCTAAAAATTAAAATATTTAATTACACCATGACAAATACAATCCACGTTATTGCTCCATGTATATTTAATTTTTTTATGTTAGGGTTAATATAGGTTTCAAAATAGAAAATAATTTTAAATTTTAATTCAAATAAACAATCATAGTTTTACAAGTTCCGAGCCTGCCCTAAATCATTCAACTGAAGTTAAGAGAAGTGGATATTTCCGATTGAATCCTGATTATTCGCATACCCTCAATAAATTCAAAACTTTTGATGTGTGTGTGTGTGTCATTATTTCAAAAATTGAAACTTCAACAATAATAATTTTCTAATAAATCATTTAAAAATTTTTAATCTAAACCAGTATTTTGTTGTATTAGGAATACTTCTATTTTTATTTGCACTAATTATTTCTACTAGGGTCTATTAGTTAGTAGAGCAAGCAATACGTTAAAAAACAACACAAATTAGTTTCAAAACTGTTTTTTCACTTTACTTATTGTTATTATTAGATTTATAGCAGTCATTACTTTCATTGTTATCGTTAGAAGAGAGAAAAAAAAATACTTTTTTTATTCGAAAAATTCGGACCCAAACAGTGTTCCAATATCAGAACAATTATGTTTATCATAGTATAGCTATTTAAAATAATGTTATATTTTAAAATTATTTTTGGATATTTATAGAGAAAATAATTAAAACAAAAATCAATATTATCAGTAAATGGAACTAACTTTTCCACAAAACACCGGGGAAAAAAGGGGTTAATTAGGGTAAGAATGTAGTTCTAGTCTGTTGTAGTCTTGTAAACTTGCTTTAACAACGGTTTCACGTGTCCTAGACTTTTTCCGCGTTGATTTCTTTATTTGGACCAAAATCCTGAACAATATTCTTAATGCTAAAAAGAGAAAAACTTTTTACTTAGTTAAATATAATTGGAAATGCCTTATTATCTGTACGAAGCACTTAAATTGAAAACATCGGTTGTCCCCCAAAGTTTCTAGGTTATGTCCTGGTACTTATCTTCCTAGTAGAGGTTTTACGGCTCTTTTCCAATTGAATTTGGCCGACATCCGAGAAAGTTGAGATTTTTGTTGCCTTGTTAAGGAGCTGAGAAAATTGGCTTCGCTTTGGGAAAAAAAATGAATTAAAAGCTATCCTCCTTTTTAAGAGGAAAAACTTTTAGTCATCTTTTAAAAGAGAAAAAATGATACTCCGATGCGATTAAATAACTGATTAATATTTTAATAAGATATAATTTGAGTTACTTTTCAATTCTTAACTATAGTAAAGTTTATGGGCTTTATTTTATAACAATAAGAGACCTAGTAGTAAGAGGTTGCATAGTGTATGTCGAAAAAGATCTGAGTGATGTACTCCGTTGTGGGTTATCAGAGTGATCTGTGGCATTTCATTTTACTTATTTATTTTAATTAGTATAAATTAAAAATATTTAAAATTTTTATCATTAAGCTTGAGAAACCCACCGCCCCCCCCCCCCCCCGCAAAAAAAAGAGAAATATTAAAGTACAAATTGGAAACATGCTTTTGCTTTATTTAAAACATAATTATTGATTTTTTTTTCCACCATCCGAAAATCCATTTTAGCAATAGTTTAAGGAATTAACTTAAGTTTAAGAAATTCAACATTTCTATCCATCAATATACATTTTTTATTTCATATCAAGTTGTCATGATAAATTGATAAACAAAATTTAGGACTCCCACTATAGCATTAGCAATATTAGCATAAAACGTTAAATCAATAAATAAAAAAAAAGCAAACCATAAGCTTAAAATATATTTGTGTGTGTCATTATTCAGGTTATCTCAAGATACTAACTACTGGCTTGCATCAATATTGATAATCGGTGAGGTGTGCTGGTTGAAATTTTTCATAAAGACTAGTATTCCAAACAGATTGTTATCATTATCATCTTCACTGCTTTTTTTGAAGAAGGTTATCATAACCCACCATAACCCAAAATCATTTTTTGCTGTCTAAAATTGAATCAACTTTCGTCAGTAAAACAGTTTACTAAGCAATAATCCACGTGAGTTTGTTTCCTTTTTCTTTTGTTGTGTTCTCATTTAATCATATAAATAAAGAAAACATTTATTTTACGAAAACAATTTATTAATTTCCTTTGTGAACACGCATTAGTTTGTTAAGATCCTTCTATTTTCATATCAAAACATCTTAACACCCTCATACAAGCGTTCTTTGGGCAGCCGTAATTTGCGTTTTATCTGCAGTCTCTATGTTTTAACAGTCTTCTATGCTATATCCTTTCATTCATCCTCATCACATGCCAAATAATTTCAGCCACATTGTTTCGATAGTATGGAGGATGTTTTCCCTTTGCTTCATCTATTTTAGTATGTCGACATTTGGCACTTTTTGCAGAGAAAAGATACCCAGTGGCCGCTTCCAATAATATATATCCATGGCAAGAGGGTTTTTTGACTTACAAGGGGAGGCTACGGACGTGGGGTCACCGATTACAATGAAACTTTTTTTCGAGTTTCTATATCCAAAAATATTAGATACGTGTCCGAGGGTTCTTGCCAATGGGCCTTCTGAGCCGAGAAAAAAAATTTCTTAGGAACGAAAATAGCCAAAAATTGCATCAACAAAGTTGCTGCTGCTCAAAGCTCCTTCAACCAATTTCAATGAAATTTTCAGGCATGTCAGAGTATTGAAAAATATTAGACACGTGTATAGGGGATTGGCGAAATTAGCCTCTGGAAGCCAAGAATAAATCATTCAATTTTGTGTTATATTAGCACTCTCGGTAACGTTAAAAATCAATTCTATTCTTTGTAAATTGAATAAACTACGTTTTTTCAGCTTCTTGCTTCAAAAACTAAATATTTATATTTAAAAACAAATTATTTTGAGACAAAGTTTTTTTTTCTCTCTCTTTTCTTTATTTTTTTTATCTTCTAAATTTATATTTAAATATTATAAATATTTAACAGGAAATATTTTGCATAACAAAATTTCCTTGCTTGGAGGAGATTGTCACCAAAAAATTTTTTGTTGATTCCCCAAAAATATTTAAGACCTTGTTTCACGATGTTCTTATCATAACAAAGACGACTAAAACAGTCGTCCAAATTTTGACCGTTCATATTTTGAAAAAAAAAGAAGATTTAATTAGTGACAGAGAAATATCGATTAATCAAAATCCAAAAAAGATGCCCAAGAGATGCCAAATAAATCAAAAGCTAGATAATCCAATTAATATGTTTAAGAACAAACTTTTCGCAGTAGATACGTACGGGACGAATGCCAATGGGAGAGTGAAGTTATTTTCCACAAACCTGAGAGAAGGAATTACCTACCTATCGTTACATACATGTCGTTGACCCTGTTTTTTGTATTTAGAAGTTCATACTGTGTTTATAACTGCAATCCCTTAATTCAATAAAAACAGTTGTCGTCTTCCAAAGATTTATTATTCTTAATTTTTAACAAACGTTTTCAATCATAAAATAATTCCTTAATTCTTTGGGCAAGGGAAAACAACAATGGAAATACTTTCAGATTCAAAATTCAAACTTTCGAATTCAATTTTTCGCAAAATTATCTTAAATATTTTTTTAATTAACTATGAAATTCTGCTTTTTACATAAAAACTGGAACATATTTCAAATAGTATTTTTTTTTTTTTTTGGTTGAAAATTTTTGTTCAGTCTAAGCAAAAAATGCTTTTTCATGAAAAATATTTCCTGTTAAATATTTAATAATATTTAAATACAAATTTTTTTTTTTTACTTATAAGATATTAAGTTCTTGAGACTGTATTTTTCAACAGGTTATCAGAAGGGGACCAAATTAGTCTCAACAATAAAGTTTTTTATTTAAAAGACGTTTCGGCTCTTTTGAGCCATCTTCAGTTCTTCAGCTTTTATTAACTTCTTTAAAATATCCATTAATTTATGAATCACATGTTGGTTAACATTATTACATTCATTTTTACTTTCACTTACCTATATATGAAATATATAGTAAGTGGAAGTATTGCGATCGTGAAAAATTTCGATTTCCGGTTTTCAACGGAAATACACGTTTTGGGGTCCCCTGAGTCCAATTAACCAAGTCCCGCGAAATGGTCTGTGTGTGTGTGTGTGTGTCTGTGTGTGTGTGTGTGTGTGTGTGTGTGAACAGACTAGCTCAAAAACTATAAACCGTGCGAACCTGAGGTTGGGTATTTAGTTTAGGTATATGCCCGCGATGTGACAGCAAAAATTTCATCAAAATTGCTCAAAGGGAGGGGGTACTTTATTTAATAACTTTTTAAGTTTTTTTCGATTTTCTCAAAAACGGCTATAACGATTTTGATTAAACTGAGTATTTGATCTATTTATATGCCTGAAATATGACTGTAAAAATTTCATCAAAATTGATCAACCGGAGGGGGGACTTTACTTAATAAATTTTGTATCATTTTCAAGTGTTTTTTTTTATTTACTCAAAAACGGCTTTCACGATTTTAATCAAACTGGGTATTTGATGTATGTATATGCCAAAGATGTGATGGCCAACATTTCATCAAAATTGATCAACCGGAGGGGTGACTATACTTAATAAATTTTGTATCATTTTCACGTGTTTTTTTTATTTACTCAAAAACGGTTTTCACGATTTTGATCAAACTGGGTATTTGATGTATGTATATGCCAAAGATGTGATAGCCAACATTTCCTCAAAATTAATCAATCGGAGGGGGGACTTTACTTAATAAATTTTGTATCAATTTCACGTGTTTTTTTAATTTACTCAAAAACGGCTTTCACGATTTTGATCAAACTGGGTATTTATGTATGTATATGCCAAAGATGTGATAGCCAACATTTCATCAAGATTGATCAACCGAAGGGGACACTTTATTTCATCACTTTTTTTCTAATTTTTAGATTATCTCAAAAACGGCCTTAACGGTTTTCTTCATATTCGTCATGGTTAATGAAAATTGAGTGTTATTTAATATCAGGTAAGCGTTATCATTATTAAAATGTTCTGAGGGGTTTATAGAGCAAATGAAAACAAAAATAAGAAATGAATGTGGAAAATGTGTAACTTTGAGAAGTGGCATTAACAAAACGCATTAATTTCTTATCTAAGTAAGTTGGTAAGTGAAAGTTGTGTGTTGCGCGCACGCACCAGATTTTTTATTTCAGTTTTCATATCATTCAAACATTTCTCGATCGAAGCCATCTTGGTCTGCTTCAGATTAATCACTTATAAGATATTAAGTTCATGAGACTGTATTTTTCAACAGGTTATCAGAAGGGGACCAAATTAAACGTCTTTTAAATAAAAAACTTTATTATTGAGACTAATTTGGTCCCCTTCTGATAACCTGTTGAAAAATACAGTCTCAAGAACTTAATATCTTATAAGTGATTAATCTGAAGCAGACCAAGATGGCTTCGATCGAGAAATGTTTGAATGATATGAAAACTGAAATAAAAAATGAATGTAATAATGTTAACCAACATGTGATTCATAAATTAATGGATATTTTAAAGAACTTAATAAAAGCTGAAGAACTGAAGATGGCTCAAAAGAGCCGAAACGTCTTTTAAATAAAAAACTTTATTGTTGAGACTAATTTGGTCCCCTTCTGATAACCTGTTACAAATATTTTTTTTTTGACGTAAAAAGCTGAAAAACGTAATTTATTCAATTTAAAAAGTAATGGAATTGATTTTTAACGTTACCCAGAGCACGAATATAACACAATATTTAATGATTTATTCTGGGCTTCCAGATGCTAATTTCGCCAATCCCCTATACATGTGTCTAATATTTTTCAATACTCAGACATGCCTGAAAATTTCATTGAAATTGGTTGAAGGAGCTTTGAGCAGCGGCAACTTTGTTGATGCAATTTTTGGCTATTTTCGTTCCTAAGAAATTTTTTTTCTCGGCTCAGAAGGCCCATTGGCAAGAACCCTCGGACACGTATCTAATATTTTTGGATATAGAAACTCGAAAAAAAGTTTCATTGTAATCGGTGACCCCACGTCCGTAGCCTCCCCTTGTTAGTATTTTTTATGGTACACGTATAAGCTGAATTGAGGGTAACACTTTCTTTGCAAGATTTATTTATATGTAGCGTACTTGCTACAGAGATATAATAACTGGCCCACTTAGCTCGCTGCAATAATATCGATTATCGGGCTAAGATCAGATAGCAAGATGGTGATCCGCTTCTCAGGTTATTTTTTTTTTTTTATTGATAAAGAAATAACCCAATCTGCCACACTTGAGGGCATTTAATATTAGTGCTCAAAAGATACATTCACACAAGATAATAATTAAAAAAGAACAATAGAAACTAAAATATATAGAACCAAAATATAAAATAAATATCTACAACCAAAATAGAAACTAAAACATATGCAACCATCCATTTAAATAAAAATAGAAAAAATATATAAAGAGTTTTTGAATAAAATTGTAATATCCTGAAACATTCTTTATATAGTTATAGATTTTATGATGGATTTAATTATTGAGTGTAAATATTTAAATCGTTTCCTGCCACCATCGTGCAATCAATGATTCATCAACTTCTTTGAACCTGAGCAAGCACTCGATTAAAAAGCTCAGCACATCTAACTGGAAGCAAAGACCCGCTTCTTTGATTCGCTTCTACTAAGGGATAACAATCTTCCAATCCATTCGAGATGAAAATCTAAAGTGATGCACCTTAAACCTTTCAATTTAAGATAATTGAATACCATTCGAACGCCCGATATATGTGACGTATCATAGAAAGTTCCTAACGGTTTATAAAAACAGCTAAGCATACTTCTAGTCCGATTCAATCATGACATTTCAGAACTTGAAATTAATTCCATAGACAGATTACGAGAGAAGATAGCTGCGAACTACACACTCTTCACTTGCAGTGGAAGGATTGACTATCGACGCAAAACTATGACTAGACAACTATTTATCTATGCATTATTTTAAAAACTCTTTTATTAGCAATTATTAACGCCATTTAATTCAATTAAATCCTTCTCAGGCTGCTTAAGCGGGAGAGAAAAAGTGATCAAGGGAGTAAGTAAGTTTTAGAACTTCTACTTGAGCCTTACCTAAACCATTTGCATAGCCAAGTGCGAGTACTTTTCGGATTAGATTTTATGATACAAATTTATGTTGCAACTATATGAAAAAATAAATAAAATAACGATACAAAGCGTGTAAATAGTTTAAATATAAACCTAAATAGTGATCTAATATATCGATATTTTTATATCGGTTACGATATTCCAGCTATTGAACGTACATTATAAAGATTCGAATAATATTAACAAAGTCGATAAAACATACATCGATGTTTATTATTACAAAGATGGGGATCAAAATATGAAGGTTTGGTGTTTCTTTCTATTTCTATGTGATATAAACGTATGTATGCGTCACAATGGGTTAATCAAAACTAGGGGGTAAATGATTAAATTTAAAATCCTCATCATCATAAAAAAAATCTAGAAGAAAGAAATCAAATTGGAATTTATAAATTATTAAACCTATAATGCTAATAATACTTTGAGTATTAATAAAGAATTATTTAAATAAAAAATGATAAAAACCTTATTTCTGAGGTATAATGTTTGAAAATAATCATTTTGACGTGCTCAAACGTCTGCATTCCAAGTACACATTTATGTTTTGTTAAAGAAAACTGCCAATTTTCGATGTGCACTTTGATTATCGATGCTTCTTCGACATTCATGGTGAATATTTTCTTTATTATAAAATATTATTGTGCTATTTAAAATAAAAAGTATTATTTTATCTACTTACTCTAAACCCAATTTGACTGAAAACTTTGACTTCTTTTGAGTATCCTTCAACTTGATTTTTCAACTTTTAAGATGCGTTATTTATATATATACACACACACTAACAAACATAGATACACCCAAACATGTGTATATATGATTTTAATTAAGAGTTAGTGTATTTTATGTCTCTTAAGAGTGCCAGCTTGATGGATTATTTACATATTTATTAAAATCGTTACATATTTATTAATAAATTCACATATTTAATCAATTATTTTTTCCGTAACTGAAATGATTTATTTGAAATATAGGAATTGAGGCCTTTAGATTCAAAACTTGCTCAAAAGAGGAAAGGGTATCACTAATAGCCTGTCTGATGTTTTGATTTTGAGTCAAAATCAGCTTAATCCGTCACAAAATAGCATTTGAAAGTGTGCTTTAAAATCAAAACCTACTAAGTCCAAAGTTCAAAGGAGACATCTATTCTTGGATCCATTACATCAACTTAAAAAAAAAAAAAAAATAAATAAAAAAAAAAAATGCAGATAAGACTTTAAGTCATGGATTAAAACATTATTCGGTATCCTTATTTAAAGAAGCTGAAGAGGAAAGAGAGTTTGTTTGATCTTTATTAGTTGTAAATATGTTTCGTATTGTTTGTATTTCGTATGGAAAAGTGAGAATAGAATATTTTTTTTTTTTTTATGCTTATGTGTATCATTTTGTGAAATTAATTACGAACAAAAGCTTCTTTTAAAAAGATTTTAGAATCAAAACCTAATAAGTCGAAATTTCAAACCTTTATTAAAGCGTACCTAATTATTTCTATTTTTTTTTTTTTTTTTTAAATCGTCTAAAGTAAGACTTTAGATTCTACGTATAATCGTGACATGAATGGTTTAAAAGTATTATATGTCAATTTTCAAAATGAAACGAGCAGGTTTTGATTTTAAACGCTTTGATAGTAATATGCATTAAAATTATATGTTCTGGTGGAAAATTAAACAAATTGAGTAATAAAGATAAGTAGAATGTGCCAGGGTTGGGGGTCAAATGCTCAAATTTTAAACATCACCCTAAATATCATAGTATGTAAAACGTTACACTGAATTTAATTAAGGGCAAGGGTGCTGTAACATAATAATGCCATTGAGAGAAGTGGATATCTCGGATTACCTGTCCATCACAAGATAGAACCCCCGCAGAAAATGGCCATTTAATATATCGTATATTTTAACATAATATGGAATGCCATTCTAGGTAATTAAATGATTGAAATGTCCGGTAATTAATTATTTCTTAATAATTAACTGATTACACAGCCGTACAGAAATTTTTTTTTTTTTGGTGCATAGAATGTTATAGATGATTTTAACTATGTTTGGGGCGCTAATTCCATTAATTCTATCAGCTCTACTTTTTTAGCTTCAGCATACCATAACACTAGTTTTATTTAAATTTAAATACCTAAGATATAGATAATACAATGCGAAATAGATGTGTGAATGGATTATTTTAGCACGCTTTTCTCCTTATTTTAGAATATAAAATTATTAGCTAGCTGTATATAATTGTTTGTAAGAATTAAAAAAATAATAAAACCTAGTAATAACTTAACTGTATGAGCGAAGGACAAGGTGAACGATTTCACCAAGACATAAAAACTATCGAGGACCGCTACCGAGGAAGATGAGATACCTACATGATGGCAGATTACTGCTGGAACCTAAAACGAGACTCTATGAAGAAATATTCAAGAAAGTCAGGTAAAAGAAGCTTCCGAAGTGTGAAATAGGGTCTCTTTGAAATGTAATTGGTTTCTCTTGAAAAAAAAAAAAAAAAAAAAAAAAAAACTAACATTAACTTTAGTTACTAAGTGATTACATAAACAATGTGTTTGTTTATGTAGTTTTAATTGATTTAAAATGTTTTATGTAAAGAATTTTAATATCTTTGTTTTTTTCCACCTGTTATTAACCTATTCGAGTAATTATGTTTTAACAGCTAAGTCACGCCATTTATATATTTCAACAACTAGAGCTGATAGAGGAAAACTAATGACAAATTTGGATTCAGCGCAACAATTACACACAGAATCAGCCATAAAACTCTCGGCACCAAGACCACGTAGGCCAGTGTTATTAATTAATTATATTCGTAATTTTTAAGAAGTTATACATATAAAGGAGGAAAATGAACTAAATTTCCATTTATTATAAATCAAATAATTTGATTTTACGGTGGTTTAAAAACGTATTATGAAAAATTGGCGAATAGGAGCAATCCAGAAAATTTATAAGATAATAAAGAGATTTATGTTCGATATAAATTAAGTAGTTTTATTATTTAGGTTTTTTTTGTTTTGTTTTTTTCGTTACAATAATTCAACAAAAGTTTTAAAAAAACCTAAAAGTATCTTTAATAGCTTTTTTAGATTTTTCGTTGTCTTAAAATTTAACCATTTCGTCTCAGAGATGCAGAGCATGAATTAAAAATAACTTAATGTCTTAGTATTATTATTATTTTAAAAAACATAAACCTAACCACAAAATAAATCTTAAATTTATTAAAGGATAAAAAAAGAAAAACAAAATGTTAAGATACAAACAAATGACTATTGCCACATAAAAATCTATACAATTCTACCTCCTTTGAATTGTTTTGATTAACCATTTTGTCCCAGACTATGTTCACGCATCACTAATATCTATATTTTTTTTCAGTATATTAGATTAAGAGATTTTTGATTTTATTTCACTTTTTATTAATTTATATGGTTTCAAATTATTTTTAAAAATGTGAAAGATATTTTAAATTATTTCTAAGTTTTTGGAAACTTCAAATATGCACAATTTGGAAATGTGAAATTTAAAAATTCACACTAAATTATTGATGTTTTAAGAATATTATAATAAATAATTAGTAGAAAATTGTGTATGTCTAATCTTGATTTAAGGAATGTAATAATTTAAAAAAAAATTAAAAATGAATTTTTAAATAATTTATTTTTTGAAGAGAAAAGATTTGGCTCCGCCGGGAGTCGAACCCGGGTCTCCTGCGTTACATGCTAGGATGCTAACCGCTACACCACAGAGCTCGGCTCAAGGTCAGCCACAATTTAAGATTGGATTAATTAAAATAAAAATGAATTATTTATTTGTTGTACTTTTGACACCTTAATGTCCCTTAGGCTCGTTTCGAAAAAGTAGAGTTCCTGAAGGGTAATGGTTTGTAAATTTACCAATCATATGTTTTTGATATATATGTTAACATAGAAATATAAAGAAAACCCAAGAAAGTTATATCATTTATCCCCTTGGGACAAAATGGGTTAAAAGATACGTATATTGATCAAAAGATAAATTAAAAAAAAATATTATGTAGTTGACAAAATGCACGAGCCCTATGTAAAAAAATTAATGTACATCAATTGGAAAATTATATGTTAATAAAGGAAGGAATTTTATTGTATTATTCTATACTACTATAGAAATATATACTGTTCATAATATTATATAATATTTAATACTAATATACATATATACATATACTATTCATAATTATTTTTGAATTTAAGATAGGATGAGCAACACTTGTCTTGATTTGAAGATCTTATTCAGGAGATACAAGGGATTGAGTAAGGGTCTCCGTTTTCTTTAAAGTTTAAGGGGACGAAGAGAAGGGGGTGGCAAAAGGCTTTTTCTTAAGAGACTTTGAAGAAATGCTCCCCTAGCAGTCTATCACTCAGGAAAAAAGCAGCTTTACATTGTTTTATAACTTTAAGTAGAGGCGGGAAATAAAACATGGTTTACAGGGGGTTCACGCTGAACGAAGCCATCAGAAATTCATTTGAATAAAACCATCCATAATTATCTAATTATAAATACTTGTTTGTAAAAACGGATATATAGACATATAAACCCATTCTCATTTAATTTGCTACATACCTAGGCGCGTTTCCAAAACATAGGGTTATCGATCGAAGGGCAATCGATTTTAAATTTACCGATCATATATATTAACGTAGAAATAGAAAGAAACATTAATTATTCATATTTTCTACCTATATTATATTATTATATTATATTATATCATTCATGTTTGGGCAAAAGGGCTTAAGTCATAAAAATTTTTTTTGGACTCGTCTTCTTAAAATTCATAATTGACTATAATTTGTTCGTTATTCATAATTTATTAAAGTCTCTGTTGAAAGAATATAGTTTCATTTATTATTCTGGAATAAAGAAATACTATTAGACAGAATTAATAATGCTTTTCAATAGCTTGGTAAATCGTTGTTTAAACTTCACATTCGATGACTTAACCCCTTTTGACCAAACACCAGTGATATATAATAGATATCATAATATTATAATAGATATTATATTATATATATCTATATTTTATTTCATATTTCTACCCTTGGAACGAAATGGGTTGGGTCCCAACATGCTATAAACCTAACTTACGTATATTCTACATCGCACCTTCAATACTTGACTACTAACACTCCAACTAACCTGTAACAGAGAAAAGGAAGTTTTTAGTTTTTCATTTAATCTCATAAATTCACAGTGAGGCAGTTATTTAAGTTTAGAAGAGCAAATATTTCAGTTTAAGGAATCAAAATCACTACTAATATTAGTTTTTGAACATCACATTTTACAGATGTGTTAATTTAGCTATAAAAATAAAAAATCAACTAAAACAAATATTATAGGTAGATTAAAAGTCAGGATATTCAGTTTGATTTATTCTTTTTTTTTTTTTTTTTTTGGATAGCCAGCGTTTCGATCCCTGCATCATCAGGGCTAAAAAGAAGATAAATAAATGAGTATCAATGCTAGATGATGACAATTAAATGTTTATCATGTAATTATTAATTATCGATAGTAACAAGAAGGGGTAACAGAATAATGAAAACAAATCCAGCTGATGGTATGTTTGCATGACATGGATACTTTAGAAAAGTAATAAATATATATAAGAGATACTAAAATTATACATGAATATTTACATAAGTAGCTGGTTTGCTAGATAAAATAAAATCTAATATTTACCTTCTGAGTACAAAGTAATACAGAGAATGAGGATATTATATAATTGACAACATGTAAAAAAGGAAGAAACAAAAATTTTAAGTTATCCCTGAGGATGGGGCGGGTGCCCCGAAACATTGATAATTGATAAATAAATAAATAATGTAAGACATTATTGGAAGTTATTCATTCATTAAACAGAAAATAGAAATATCGATATAAATATATATATATATATTTAACGCCCCTTAAAATTATGTGGTTATGGACCTGGGGATATTGTTTTCCGTAGTTGTTGGGTTTCAGGTCCAGCAGGACAGGATTTGATTAGTTGGCAAACTGACTTAGAGTGGGTTGCACGGCTCAATGAATCTGTAATGCAATGTAAACTATTGAGATTCATAGTTGTCCCAATTCATGATTTCGATATTTCACCCTGTCCCAGAGGCCTTCGAAGGGTCGGTAACTTTTATTGAGCCAAGGTTTCGAGAAAAAAAATAAACGAGAGAGCAACCGGAAATAATGTTAACTTAACATACCTGCAGCAAGCAAAAGTAAAAAACTAGTAACCGCTTTTTTATCATAATTTGTGATTTATTTCAACCATTCGAATTAATATAATTAGGATACGGATCTTTAAAGTGTATCGAAATGTTTTAGAAAATTCCTATATTTTCGCTATTTCAATAAATTAAAAATATAAAAGGATTAAATATTAGAAATTATAATGAGTTATATATCAAATTAAAAGATTCTATAGAAATTTCTCTTGATAAATAATATTTTAAAAAATAATCTTAATCGGTAACTAAAAATTCCTATTTTAAGTCATATTATGTTGTGCGCGGACGTCATAAGTTTCATTTTCACATAAGGGCTGTATGGAGAAGAGATTATATTCAACTGCTACCCAACTTCTATCTATCTATATTAACCCTTGCTATATTTTTAAAAGAGTAAAGACATTTTAATATAATTTATCAGGTTCAAAAACTTAAATAAATAAAAATTTGAATGTGATCTTAACATGATTACAAAATAATAATTAAAAGCAATTTTTAGCTGCATCCAAAATACAAGCAGTGGTAATAATCAAAATCAGATTAAAAATTGAATTAAGAAATAAGCACAGGTTTTCAAAACAGTATTGCACTTTTTGCAGGAGCCGAATGTTCCAGGAGGTTGGTCAAGAAACTGTTATTATTTTTTGGAAGGTCTATTTATAAAAGAATATATAACCTAATAATCGCTTATATTTTTAGAATTAGTTTCTCTTGAGTTTGTCATTTTAGATATTTAGAAATTTTCATTATATTGTCCGATCCCAGGCTTAAACCTCATGTGTATACTTCAAAAGTATTTTAAATTTAAAATAATTTATTTTTGAAGAGAAAAGATTTGGCTCCGCCGGGAATCGAACCCGGGTCTTCCGCGTGACATGCGCGGTATGCTAACCATTACGCCACGGAGTCGCTTCCAAACGGTGCCAAATCCTTCCTCTTCACTGACACCTCTCCCACGATCTCGCAAGTTTTGCGAGTAATTACGGGAGGTGGACAAATTTTGGGCATCTCTTGACGTTCGTCAATTTTTTAAATTATTTTATATTAATTTAACCATTATTGTGGGTAACCACCTATTTTTTAAATTATTTTAAATAATTTATTTTTGAAGAGATAAGATTTGGCTCCGTGGTGTAATGGTTAGCATACCGCGCAGGTCATGCGGAAGACCCGAGTTCGATTCCCGGTGGAGCCAAATCTTTTCTCTTCAAAAATAAATTATTTAAAATAATTTAAAAAATAGGCGGTTACCCACAATAATGGTTAAATCAATATAAAATATTTTAAATTTTATTTTTCGTATGTTTAATTTGTTTACATAAATGCAATGTTGTTTAGTGATTTTTTGGTGATATATATTTTTAAAAGATTAACATACTGATCCAATGTTAAAAAAAAAAAAAAAGAAAGTCCACAGCAGACTCAATCCCCTAGTCATCGCCACTTGCCCACTCCCCCAATTTCCTTACGCCACAGGAAGGAATGTGGGCCTTCCCAAACCAGCTAGAGTAGGTTGGCAACCCTTTAAGATAACACGCCCTTCCTGCCCTAGTTATAATGGGTATGTAAGGAAGTTAACTCCATTAAACAACAACAACAACAAATACAGATCAGGTTGCAGCCGAATTCAAGACATGGTAATCTCAACACGAAGGCCGATCCCCCCACTCAGTCCAAGTAGTGTGGTGAACTTGGTAATAAGACATCGTCATGTGCTAAGTTATATCAAAGTTGAAGTGTGAGTTTAATTGAACATCGCTGTGCAAATCTGCTGATTACCGAAACGATTCTAGAATGAGGCTCATGGAAAGTTAAAAAAAAAAGTTTTTCTAGAAAAAATGTTTGCTCCAATATGACATGCCAAGTTCATCAAAAGGTTATGACAGAAAGGGGTCGGATGCTGCCGTTCTAGCTCGCCTGATGGGCTTAATCAAAATCGTTATTTGAAAATTACTTTCGGCTCAAGCAGAACTTAGTTCGTTAAAGTCTTGATGAAACAGGTAAATCGTTCATACTTGCGACAGAGTCACAGCACTTTCTTCATTAACAAACAACTTTGAAAATTAATTAATGCTGGCTGAAGTGCTTAACACGGAGTCTTACTTTATTTTTAGCTGCTTTATTGTGTAAATATTTGCCCAAAGGAGAATTCATAGCAATTAAAAGTTATAGATTCTTTGATCGAAAAGTTGTAGATTCTTTGATTTACGTTCAGTGTTCTAACCAATCTTAATTTCACTTTACAACAACCAGGCCAAACAAAACTGTTGAGTTTTAATCTGAAATATTATGTAAACGTAACTTCGCATCGTGACCTTCACTTTACAATGATACACAAACTATTATAGAACCCCAACAAAAACTTCCATGACAAATTACAAGGATCAGCATGTTTTACACATCAAAAAAAGTGTGACGAAGTAACTTCCGCACTATTTCTCTAGTCTTTCTGTTTTCAATCTGAATTAATTAGATCAAGTAATACCAACACTAAGTATAAATGACATATCATGATGGTACATAAGCCTTATCATATTATCTGACATAAAAGAAAACTAAATTCCTTAGTTTATTTTTCGGATATGCATATACATATATAATGTATATCAAGTGTCAATACTATATGCATAATATTTTACTTGTATTTTTGTTAAAATTCAAGCTCAAGTCGATGACGTTGAGTCAAAACGTTGAAAATTTCAAAAAAGTATTTATAAAGACTGAAATTCCTAATTTAAGGTTGAATTATTCTTTTAATTCAATGTTTTACTTTACCTTAAGCTGTTAAAAAAAAAAAAACAATGCGCTATTTTTCCCATCCAAGTTCGGTCGAAATCATATTGTAAACATTTCATCATAGCTTTAATAATCTAAAATCCTGATTGATGAATTATAAACAAATTTCCTTCATTATGGGTCAAGTAGGAGAGTGTATTATCATTACCCCTGCCCCCCCTAAATGTTTATGACCTAATAAAATGATATATTTTTTTTTTATTATTAGGATCTCAACAAAGGGGAGGGGAGAAAATAGTAGAGCTATAACAGACCATATAGAGTAAGGTGTATTCCCTCCATTGTTCTTAAATCTCTTTCCGCTTATACAAGAGCAATACAATGGGTCCCTCCCACCTTACGCGTATTCCCCCAAATGCTGGGCTATCAATGCTTCCAAGAGCCTTAGAAAATCCTACAATGATTCAATCCAGGTCTAAACGTTCGTATTTTTCAGCTGGTAGATGGTTTTTGCTATACCCAAGATCACCTAGATGATGAACGAATATTAAAAAAAATCACCTTTTATCAAGATAAAAAACACTAAATATATCAAAATTAATATAAAAAATAATAATAACATTTTTCATTTAATACATTTCATTTAAAAAACGCTAATTCTATTGAAACTCTAATTTAAGAAATAATATGGTGCAGAATATTCTAGATTGTATAATCTGCCTATACATAATTGTAGATATTAAAAAAAAAAAAGTGTGCAATGACTATACCACACCCTATTATCAGAAATGTCACGTCTTACTACACGTATCATAAAGCCAGTCGTATATCCATACCTGCAATAAATTTTTATGGACACGCCCTATGTGACAGATCCCATGCATGAAAATCTAAAACAGCTATCGTCGCAAGAAACAAAGAATGCATTGTCAAGAAGCACAACCCATTTTCACAAATACGGAAAGATTGCTCCAGATATTGTCAAACGTATTCTACTGGCAAAGATCCTATTGAGAAAAATTTTATTTTGTATTTTTTTATTAATTATACAGACTATGTAGTAATATTTTAAGATATCGGGTGAATGTATCAGTCACATTAAGAAAATCTGACTGATATAACCAAGAATGAAAGACATAAGCTAAAATATATACTTAACATATATTTTCCTCAGTTTCACCATATAAAATAACAACTATATTTCGGTAAATTTTGTGATTTTATAATGTGGTATTATTGCTATTTAACATCAAATTGTGGACCCATTCTCACTCAGTATTAACTTAATACTTCAGGTTCTACCGTGTATTCTGTACTAAATACTCCTTTTTTAAAATTAATTCCTTGGATGTGTCCACCCCCCTCACAATACGATGGTGAAATAACCAATCCCTCCCTCCCAAGAATTTTATTCATCTTCTTATCTCTAAAGCTCTAGTAAAAACAGAACTATAAAAATTGTATATATATTCCCCTCTCCTGGTCTACAGGTTCTCACTAAATAAACAATAATATTTGTCTTCAAAAAACTATTAAATACATGATAACGTTCCAAGCACTGAAAAATCAATAAATCCGTAAAAATATGTCCCTATGACAAAGTTTTATGGCGTGACTTGACACCTTTGGGGCATTTCTGAATTTTGTCACAAGTTTCTCTTAGATTACTTAAGCTAGTTAATATGCTTAAGATATATCTTGTGTTTTTTTTTTTTTTGTATTCGTTTTTTTCAGGGTAGGAAATGAATATTATACCACGATTATTTACTAAATGAACCTCGGAATATCAGTCTGATTTGGAGCGGAGTTTTCAACTACCGAATGCTCAGAGTTTGGCACATGACAATCCCCATGCCAGAGCATCTGAATAAATCATTCATTCAAATAAAGCACTCGTCAAACGAAGGGGGGAAGGCGTTCTTTGTATTTTCTAATGAACCACTCACAAAATTCTTTTCTGCTTGCTTCATCCCTTTGCAGCATATGTTAGGCTATGGAGGCGAGTGGTAGTGAGAAATCTAAAATAATAATTAATAGAGATGAAATTTTACCAATTACCGATGCTTCGAAAATTCCCTAAATATGTATATATATACAATATATAATATAGGTTATCTTCATATGCATATTAATTATTTGATATTATTACTTGATTTATATAACTTTTCTTCATCTTTTTACATACTCTTATTATACTTAATCTCATTATAACTTTATTATTTTTGTAATTGAAATAATTCAAATTTTTATTTGTCTTCCATTTGTGATAAACAAAATATTCCATGTTATATAGATTTTATTTTAGAATTAAAAAGTAAAACTATTTTCATATTATCATAACAATAATTTGTATATTAATTTAATCAGTATCGTGGATGACCACTCTTGTGTCCATTACACCACGGAGTCGCTTCCAAACGGTGCCAAATCCTTCCTCTTCACTGACACCTCTCCCACGATCTCGCAAGTTTTGCGAGTATTTACGGGAGGTGGACAATTTTTGTCCAACTTTTCGGCATCTCTTGACTTTCGTCAATTTTTAAATTATTTTATATTAATTTAATCATTAGAGAGGTGTCAGTGAAGAGGAAGGATTTGGCACCGTTTGGAAGCGACTCCGTGGTGTAATGGATAAGCAGCCCGCGCATGTCACGCGGAAGACCCGGGTTCGATTCCCGGCGGAGCCAAATCTTTTCTCTTCAAAAATAAATTATTTAAAAACAAGAGAGGTCATCCACGATAATGATTAAATTGATATAAAATAATTTAAAAATTGACGAAAGTCAAGAGATGCCGAAAAGTTGGACAAAAATTGTCCACCTCCCGTAAATAGTCGCAAAACTTGCGAGATCGTGAGAGAGGTGTCAGTGAAGAGGAAGGATTTGGCACCGTTTGGAAGCGACTCCGTGGTGTAATGGATAAGCATCCCGCGCATGTCACGCGGAGGACCCGGGTTCGATTCCCGGCGGAGCCAAATCTTTTCTCTTCAAAAATAAATTATTTAAAATAATTTGTATTGATTTCATCAAAATCAAACACAACTCAGCAATGGCAAATACCCATAGATCAACGATTCAAAGTTCACTGGAAGTGAAAATAACCCGGTTGTTGAAAAGTCAGGAAACGGTACAGAAGAAAAATAAACTCAAGATTATCAAATAACTAATTTATTTATATCTATAAAAAATTGCTAACATTATCAAGCATTTTTTTCCTTCATATTTTAACTTTTAACAGTTATTCATATTTTAGGACAAATTTCGTATCCACACAGTTATAAGTGTTCTGAAGATGGGAACATAGCTCCCTAAAACGTAAAATACCTAAGTAATAAATAAATAAATTTCTAATAATGAAAGTTCTTTGTCAGAAAATCAAACAATTCTTTATTTTTTTTTAATATATTCACAATTACTAAACTCATTTATATTCTATTTATATTCATCTGTACTTCTATTATTTATTCATTCACCGTCACTATTTATTATGATTTTTATTTTATTAATGATCATTTACGAAAGGTTGATTGATAGTCAGGATTTTCATTCATCTTTTTTTTTTTATTATTATTATTTTGGAAAGCCAACATTTCGATCCCTGCACGTGGATCTTCATCAGGACTAAAATAAGACAAATATTTGAGTATCAACAATTAAATGTTTATCATGTAAATATTAATTATTGATAGTAACAACTAGGAGTAACATAATAGTGGAAATCAAATCCAACTGACATGGACACTTCACAAAACTGATAATGTACCTATATAAAAGATGGTAAATATTATACATGAATACTTTACAAAACATTTAATTGTTATCTTCTACAATAGATACTCTTATATTTGTCTTCTTATAGCCCTGATGATCTACACGGAGGGATCGAAACGTTGGCTTTCCAAAATAATAAAAAAATAACTGAAAATCCTGACTTTAATCTACCTATCGTAAAGAAAAAACAGTTGACTAATGCTCACCTCTAATAACTTTTTATATTTTTAAATAAAATGGATTACCTTTACGTGAATTATCTGATAGAAGAAAATGGATTATTTGGCCGCAAAGGTTTTAAGCCAACGTTAATGTCAATCTAGAAGCACAGCCATCACAATATTAAGGAAACATGGCATCGACAACGATGAACTTGTTAAGAGACATTTTATAACTTATACAGCCATAATTTGGACACTAACTTTTTCTCGGTGAAGGCTATACAACTAAAGTACTTAAGAAGCTTAAAAATGACACCTCTAGACTTTTATCGAATTTACTAAATACTTGTCGTTTTCGGACTAGAGTTTTCAACGCATTTATATTCAGACTTTAGTATAATTTTAAACATTTTCTTTAGATGTTTCGTGCTTCTGTCTGTACATCTTCAGAATTTTTACGGCCTCATTACAATATCACATAACTGCTACTGTCATTGGTTAATTAAAACAGAATTATTAAGACTGGCCATTATAAACGAAACAAACAAAAAAAAAAAACAGGAAATTTTGTATAACGGAAAAAATGACTGCCTAAGATAATCCCAGAAAAGCATACGAGTATGATGGTACACGCTAAACCATATTAATCATTAAAAAAAAGATCATGAAATAAATCATGTATATATGTGAATAATCTAAGTAGTACTTAAAATACAGTTTTAGTTAACTAATGATTATAGCAGATATGAAGTATTATTGTAATAAGGCCATAGAAATTGTGAAAATGTGTAGAACGTCTAAAGAAAATGATTAAATAAAATTATACAAAAAGTCCGGAAGGAACCATATTTAAACCTATAAGCTTTTACCGTTGTAAAATAACTTTTAAAATATTTTTTGTTTTCTAAATAATATTCTCCTGATAAACTTTGTGTTACTAATAGTTTTTATTCAGGTCGATTTCGGATATGCATCGATTTATCTAGATGTTTGCAATATTATTTAATAAATAATTAAAACTCCTGACTTCAATTTTTCAGTTAATAGTGAAAAATTAAAGGCGAATAGTATTTTTTTTTTTTTTCAATAATATAAAATACATTTCAGATGTCACAGTGATATGAAAATTATGACTGGAGAGTCACCGCGGTCTTGGCTGTAGTGACTATCAGTGTGTACGATTGCATTCAATATAGACAGCAACGACACGCAGTTTGACTATATTTTGTGTAGTTTGGCTAGTCGAAACATAAATAAAGTACTTTAAATTCGCAAATAATTTATTTTATGAATAATAAAATACCTAATGGGTTTAGTGGGTTTGTTGTAACCTTCACATTTTATAAAGTAATGATATTATTAATATAATATTTTCCAATATTATTAATATAACGATACTTTCACAGCGCCCCAAAAGCACAATTTGGAAAAGACTGTCTAAATACTTCCACTCCTGACATTCCAATATTATATTATTTTACACCGATAAGTTCATTTATACTTTCTTAATATCAATGATTTTTTTTTTTCTTTTCCTGCGTATCACATTTCTATTTTTTTTCCTGCTGATAAGCAAAGTATTTTATTTTAACAATCCGTTCTACAGTAGTATAGTCGTGTTTATTATAGCACGCACGGTGGATCGACACGGAAATGCAATTGTATCCGATGAAAATAGGCACGTCATTGAGGAAACTATAACACATCATCTTGAATTCCTTTTTTTAGAAGTCACGGCAGAATCACGAAGCTGTAATATGCCATGTCTACTGCAAAACAGTTGGGAGCCTTATTATACATAGGTCATGTTTAACCCTTAGATCCTATGATTTAAAGTTTGAACATTGAAGAACTTAAAATAATAACCTGAGTAACCATGCTGTAAGGCACGTTTAACATTTGTTTATTGGTTTAGTCAACAAAATAATTATAGTATTTTAATGCTCTATAAATATAAAGTAATGATTTAGTTCTCAGGCATGTCGTTGGGGCGTATCCTGAAACACCTTATAGGTTGATTCCTGAGTGATGCATCATTCTTGCATAACATCCTCGATTTCTCTTGGGATTTCGGATTGATACCTGTTCGGCAGTATCGATTTTCTCTCGATCATCATGCTTTAGAAGGTAATACACCGGTAAGGATCAAGATAAGAAGGATCTTTAAATGTTATACGACAAGCCAAAAAAAAAAAAAAAAAAAAAAAAATCCTATAGGATGGTGAACATTTGAAAACACAATTTAGAAGTCATAAATATCGTTATTAAATCTATATTTGTATATTAAACACTACCGTTGGATATATATCGAATAAATATTACATTTTCATGAGCTGAAGTTGAATGAAGATCTAATAAATAAATATACATACTTAATTATGTTTAGTAAAATTTCAATATCTTTATAAAAAGTAACACTCTGGTAGTATGTCATGTAGTCTGCCTTTAGGTCATGGATAAACAATAAAAGACTAATAAATGATTATGACGTTAGGGTCATTATATAGGGTCTCATTATATAGGTCATCACATAGGGTCTCAAAAACTGTAGACTATATCCAGTTGAAAAATAGATTAGTATTATATATTGTATAATATTCTATGTATATTTTGAAAATTATAAATTGGCTAGGTGGCCATTACCTGGGCGTTTTTTTCAACATTTTATAATATTTTAATGATTAGTTAAAGGGTGATTAAGTATTATTAGTATAAGATTATTCGGTACCTCAAAGCCTGACTGTCTTGAGTCCATTTCAATCGATTTAATGGTAATGGTCAATCTTTTTAAATCGGACACGCTGAATCTATTGAAAATGAATCTATCGATTCTTTAAAAGTTCCAGAGATTTCGGAAGCCAACCTGTCTTAAGTCTAATGTTGACTGAATGAATTTTATTTCGAAAAGGTCAATGAAATTGGACTTAAGACAGTCCGGTTCTTAAGGTGCCTTTACACTCTACGAACCATACCCTCGGACAGGTTCTCCCCCGAACCTTGCCGTATCGGCGTTCCACGAACAGAAATTTATACATAACGTGACGTTGAGCGAACAAATATGGCTGACGCACCCAACTCTAGCTTCTGATGAAGAAAAAATCTTCATTATCAGTATATTTTATTTCATCTGAAAAATAGAAACATACGAGACGAATTACAAGCGACGCACTAGTATCACAATCAACTCCTGTCACTCGGGAAACCCCAAATCAAAAGTATGAAGTAACTAGAATACCGAAGTAGAGGGTGAGGTTCGAGGGCAAAGTTCGTAGAGTGTATCCGCACCTTTGAGGGCCGATTGGCTGTGTTCATTTTTTTCAGATTATACTAAATTGAAAATTCGGACATTTTTCTGAGGTACCGAATCGTAAATTGCTGAATAACATGCATAATAATTAAAAATCTGATTATTATAATTTATTGGTTTAAACCATGACATTGAGCAGTAGTTAAGTTATCATATTTTGTTTTTACCATATTTTATAGTAATTTTCGAATTTATTTTGCTTTCATATCTTTTATTTTATTTCTTCCGTTTATCAATCTTACTTATCTCTTTTTAATTCAAGGATAAACATCATTTTACACAATTATTTCCATAACTCCTAATATTATTTTTACTGAATATGTTACTATGTTATTTAATACCCGTTTTGTTGCGAGGTGGTAGGCTTAGAAATAAATATATAGTCGTTCGAGGGTTACGGTAACGAGAATAAAAAATGGAAAATACATAATAATGATGAATTTAACAAATAAAAATGGTTTAAAAAACAGAAATGAATAAAAAATAAGCAAATAATGAATGGAATAAATCTAATTACTTGAAATATATTGAATTATGGAATATAATAATGGCAATGTATTTTACTCTTTTATGATTGTATAGTCTTTTTTTGTTTATACCTACCTATATATAAAGTATATAGACAATTACGCGGTTAGGAAGGAGGCGAATACTTTAATAGGACGAGTGGCATTAGAATGTAACGGGTTTCACCTCGCGTTCGTAACTGGAAAGAAAAATAGCGAAAGGTGTAGAGAACTTGAGGGACGAATATGTACTGGGACTAGGAGTAAATAACGGATCATCTGACTTATGGGAAGCAAGCCATATTGCTAGTTGCAGATAGCAATAACAAAACATATTTGTTGAAACATATACACACTGCCAAGACAACAACTCCTAGATTCAAAGTTATTTATTAAAATAAGGGAATACGTGATTCATTGAGTTTTCTAGTCTTAATGTTAAATATTGAAACACAAATGTGGGTTTAAATAATTTTTTATATGTCAAATAAATAACTAGAACTTACAAAAAGTAAATAACAGCGACTCAAAAGTAACAGTAATGCTTGACGGTTATAGTCAAGACTAAGACACTGGTCGCTTCTTATATTTGGTCCGCTATGGACCCACTCAGAAGGGCTTAGAACATTCCAAAAATGTGATCACGTATTAATACAGGACTATAACCGTTCCAGGCAATTCTAGAACCTGCAAAATGTAACAGAAATAAACATCTGTTTTGGTTTCATGAAATGTCCTTTATTATAGCAGCTTTAATTATTTTTCTAAATCTAGAAAGAATATCTTTTTCTTAACCACTAAAGAAACGTATTGTTGGATATGACATATAATTAGAATTATTTGCAATACGTTAATATACGCTAATATTGAAAAAAAGATCACTACTATTCTTAAACCGTCAGTCATTAAAATAATTGAATCAAATAATTTGGAAAAAAAATAAAATGTGAGGTATAATTTAGCACATCAAAGCGTATTCCGAAATTAATTTAAGATGAAATAAAATTCATTTGTCAGGGGGCTGATGAAAAGAGGGTTAGAATAGCTGGAGAAATCATAACATAAGCTACAAAGAACTTTAGGGGTGACAAACGCGCTCCAGGGGGAACTAAGGGCTAAGGGCAGTTTTAGCAAGTTCGTTCCTACTCCAGGACCAAAGCTCTTGAAAGGGGGTAGTTGTCCAGTTCCACCCTCCAGCCAATTTAATCAACAATGATTCTTGCTGAATCCAGAGATTACGCCCAACTCTACCCCGCTTTTATACTCCTTCCGCCACAAGAGGAGATTACTGTTCATATCTTTTAGGAGTCCAAGGGTCAGAGTTTGAGTACTCGAGAAAAAAATTGCGAAAGGGAGGACTGAATAGCCTCCGATATATATGACCTAAGTATAATATTTTATTTCATTCAAGACCTACGGAAGTCATAGACATAAAATCGGAAGCACAGTCGGCCGTCAATACAATCTAGTGAAAATAGTTTTTTTTTTTTTTTTTTAAGAATTAAAAAATAATACATCGTCAACATCCTTTTAATTCATGACACAAGGCTAGGAAGAGTGGAAAGCTAAATAATAAGCCACAACCCGTTTAGAACCAGAGTGTACATAGATTAGTTGTTTTACTCACTTATTCTTTTATCATTAAATATTGATAAATAATTTTAAAATATAATTATAGTTTACATAGCTATACTTTAATAAACCTATTAAATTATAACGTAATATAATACAATTTTGAAATTCTTTTATTAATTACAATAAATTGTTTTTAACTGATATGAAAGCTCATTGACAGAAAAAATGATGTAATAAACATATTTCAAGTATAGTCCTGATTCTCCAATAGACAACAACTTTCAATTTTATTGACAGCGCCAGTGACAATATTTTAACTGTTTTTCAACATATCTCATATCAAATCAAAGATAAATATTTTTTTCGTAACCAACTTTAATAAATTAAAAGGAACGTATAGAAATGAAGCCTGAATTACTAAACTTTATAAATGACCAAAAATGTTTAAATGTTTACCATTGTTTAAACTCGTTTTTTCTTAAAATGTAGTTTTTTAATGTTTTAAAATCTGATAATTGATGAATATCAGACTGCTAGCCATTAGTTAATACTAGATTGCTATTCATTGGTTGATATTAGATCGCTTACCATTGGCTAGTATAAATTTGAAAGTGGAAAAACAAATCCTAATTCCAGGTTCCGTCGTGGAAGACTCTTGAGATTCCTAGATCATTATTAAGCCAGCTCCTCCCTGGCTTGATGACCCACCCCCACTCCAAAATCCCTTCATCAATAAGACCCCCTCCCTATCAATATTTGAAAACGCAATTTCAAACTACTCTTCTGATTTTAAATTTCTAATTTTCGATAAATTATTTTTTTAAAAAAATTATTTAAAAAATGCGAAATAAGGAGTTGTTGATACAAATTTTGAATAATTCTTTTAGCGTGATATTTATCAGTTATGAACACCGAATCTTAACTCTATACCAACTGGATAAAAACTCAATTGATACTACTTAATTGTATTATTTTTTATCAAACAACTAAATCTATATTAAATTGTAAGTAAACGATTTGTTCATTGTTTTTTTACCTAAACACACTTGTTTATAAAATATATCGTAAGGGAAAATAACAGATAAGTAAATAAAAACATAGCATATGGGCATGAATATAATTTTTTTTAATATAGACCCTGCATAAGTTAAAGTTTATCCTCCTACATTTCAACATATAATAGAGTCATAACAATTAATTATAATAAAAATATAGTAAAGTATTAAGTAGTAGTATGTGAAGTAGAAGGGAGTGAAAAATTGAACTTGAATATTCACTTATGTGAGGAAGAGTTTTCTGTATTCAGGAATTTTTAAAAAGAATGAATCTTTTCCATATTTTCGTTATTCACCCAATGTTTCGGGCTCCTGGCCCTTCTTCCACGGTTATCTAATATAACACTGTATACATTTTTAACATTCCACAATCATCTGTTTGTAAAAAAGAGTTTTTTTAAGATACACATCCTTGTATAAATAAAAATTATTTATAAATTAACATTTAATAATATATTCTGTGGTTTTGGATCTATTTCCATTTTGGGCCAGTCTATATTATATTCCATTCTATTTTGGAAATAGATACTTATAATGCAGATACTTTAGAAGATGAGCCAGAACGTTGGGTGAATAAAGAAATAAAAGAACATATGGAAGAGATTCCTTCTTTTTAAGAAATCCTGAAAAATTGAATTGAATTTGTGTCATGAAACCAAAACAGATGTTCATTTCTGTTACATTGTACAAGTTAAAGAATTGTCTGAAATCTATGTCCACTCTGGTTCTAAACGGGTTGTGGCTTATCCTTTAGCTTTCCACTCTTCCTAGCCCTGTGTCATGAATTAAAAGGATGTTGACGATGTATTATTTTTTAATTCTTAAAAAAAAAAAAACTATTATCACTAGATTGTATTGACGTATTGACGGCCGACTGTGCTTCCGATTTTATGTCTATGACTTCCGTAAGGCTTGAATGAAATAAAATATTATACTTAGGTTATATATATATCGGAGGCTATTCAGTCCTCCCTTTCGCAATTTTTTCTCGAGTACTCAAACTCTGACCCTTGGACTCCTAAAAGATATGAACAGTAATCTCCTCTTGTGGCGGAAGGAGTATAAAAGCGAGGTAGAGTTGGGCGTAATCTCTGGATTCAGCAAGAATCATTGTTGATTAAATTGGCTGGAGGGTGGAACTGGACAACTACCCCCTTTCAAGAGCTTTGGTCCTGGAGTAGGAACGAACTTGCTAAAACTGCCCTTAGCCCTTAGTTCCCCCTGGAGCGCGTTTGTCACCCCTAAAGTTCTTTGTACCTTATGTTATGATTTCTCCAGCTATTCTAACCCTCTATTCATCAGCCCCCTGACAAATGAATTTTATTTCATCTTAAATTAATTTCGGAATACGCTTTGATGTGCTAAATTATACCTCACATTTTTTTTCCAAATTATTTGATTCAATTATTTTAATGACTGACGGTTTAAGAATCAGTTTAAGAAATGATATTCTTTCTAGATTTAGAAAGATAATTAAAGCTGCTATAATAAAGGACATTTCATGAAACCAAAACAGATGTTTATTTCTGTTACATTTTGCAGGTTCTAGAATTGCCTGGAACGGTTTTAGTCCTGTAATAGTACGTGATCACATTTTTGGAATGTTCTAGGACTTTCTGGCTGAGCCCATAATCAAAGCATATACATACATATAAGAAGGGATCGACTAGTTTCTTATTCTTCTTTTGAACAGTAAAGCACACAGTTACTTTTGATTCACTGTTTTGTAACGTCGTTACTAAATTGAGTTCTAATTGTTTGTTTGACATTTTTGTGTAATGATTTTATGCAATAAAATATGAAATGTATTCGAGTAATTCAGACCTGATTTAATAATTAAATAATTGTATAGGAAATAATTTTATCTGACCAATGGTATATGTTAGGGTCATTTAAAAATATGTATTATTTTGTGTAAAACAGCCTCTATGCTTGATATATTTTTCATAGAAAGTTCTAAAATTTCCATTTAAAAATAAATAAATATATTTGGCCCCTCCCTACAAGGACTCACTAATTTGAGTACAAAAAGATGATAAGGTAAATAATTAAAAATTGTCAGGTTTCTTAAATCTCGAATTTTTATGTTACACTATCTGAGTGAAATTATTTTTGTGAACAGGGTAATTCCTCTAAGGATACTATCTGGGTCGAACATGAAAATAAAATCCTTTGTCCATACATCTGACAGGTTTTGTTACTGTCACGCAGTTTATTCTCAACCCGTACAAATTTTCTTAAACAAATCCTCAAAAACCAGGAAAAGGTATATTTCACGTGTTAAAACATTTGAGGCAACACAGCTGAAAAATAGCTGCCAGACTAACCTAGTTTTCTAGGTTTTTTTTGTCCCATCAGACAACAAGTGTTCAACAAATTGTTAGTGGTGCATACCCATTGAGTTTTATACTTTCTCACTCCCTAAAAGACTTTTGTTAATCAAAGTAAGTATTTGATTCATTTATGATAATATGTTAATGGGAACACATATGTGAACATTGTGTGAGTTTTTTTTAACGTGAGAAAATCTGTAGCCTCTACACATCAAGTCATGAAAACATTCAAAACCTCACTCCCTGCAAATAATCAAACAAATTTTTAAGGAGTGAAATGTGATTGTAAAGAGTGAGGAAGACTAAATGTATGTGCTAATATGTTGCTTTATGGAAGCTTTGATGAGTAATGCAAGGCAGGTCAAAATCAGCTGCTCATGCTGTTTACCTACCGATTTTTTAGAATAATTAACCGATAATTTTAGAATGTTAAAAATCTGTGTCGGTATTTTTTAAAAAATTGATTATTCCCTATGTTAAATAGATATTTTAAAATATAGATACCGCGATATATACTTCATTTTTAACTTAAATATAAGTTTTAAATTTGATTTTACTTGTTCTTCCCCATTTCTTACAAACGATATTAATGTGTATAACGATAAATATTTTTCAAAAACCTATACTTCCCAAAATATTCATCGAAGTGTGCGCATGTTTTAGGACTTGGCAAGGGAACCATATGGTCTTAAAAAAAAAAAAAAACGCGAAAATCGTTGTTTTTATTTTTAAAAAATGAGTTCAAAACAACCCATTATCTTGAAATTACACCTTTCTAAATATGGAAATATTTAATGATTTCATAATCTGTTAAGTAGAAGTCTACTGTCATTATGTACCGATGAATAATGGTGGATAGACAGGTTTAGCTATAATATTTGTACATGATATGACATTAATTTAAGAAAATTAAATTTCAAAATAACACTAACAAGATAACTCAATAACACAGACAAGCTCCGGACTCCCCACTGTGGGTACCCCTGATTAAGCAGCTGGTAAAGAAGGATAAATACATGACTGGGGGGGGGGGGGGGTCTTAACAAAGGGTCGGCAACTCCATGGAGCCACCCGATTCACGGAACTACCGAGGGTCCATAGTTACTACCTGATTCTTCCGTAGGGCCTCCAACATTCGGCTTCAACTCCTCTAAATAACAGTTACTATCATTCAAGGGTCCAAGAGATTACAATCCACTAATATAAATACTATCTTAAGCATGGATATTTTAAAGAACAATACAACAATGTAATAAACTTTATTTTCTAGCTAAACAAAAAGCTAAATATCAAAATTAAAGCTAAACCACCAAAAATACTAAGAGTAGAGGATACATCTATAAACGCGATGTGGGTAGGTGCTACGTTCTAATTTTCGCTTTAAAGATAAAAAGTTTAAATATATAAAAAAAAACCTAGAAAAGAGAGTATAAACACAAACTCCTGTCGAAATAGCAAACAAGCAACGCTAGTGCTTAATTGGCGCTTCTCGCGAACTGTAGCGTTTAGTGCTGTAGCATATCAGAAAAAGAACGCAATCATTGTAAAACTAGTTGCTTTCATTGTTTTGTTTTTTATTGAAACTTCCTTATACTGTGCTAAGAGTATTTGGATTGTAAGAGAAACACACCCGCACACACTAAGTTGAGCTTAGCTCTCTCAAATCCGAGATTCTTGTAGGAACTTAAACATGGTACACAACTTGCCCATACATACTCACATTGTTAATACCTGCATTTCCTGACTGAAACCAACGAATTTTATCTCCAAAACTTGGCACTGTTAAAAAAGGAACTTATGAATACTAAGAAATTTTAAACAAAAACATAATATTAACGAACTAGTTGACACAGGCACTTGTAATAAAAGTTTTATAGTTGTTTACAACGTCGAGAGTGGTTAGTACTTGGATGGGTGACTTCTTCGGGTGAACGCCCGCCGATTAAAACCACGCAGTCAAGCCGAAAGTGGAGAATTAACGGAAATGTTTTCAGCAAATGAGTTGTCACAAATCAGGTAAAAGTCAAAAATAATTCAAAAGAAAAGTAACCAAGTAACAAAATTGTGCCAATAACATCAACGATCAGAAAAAAAACAGTAATTAAAAAAGGCAAACTGAAAAACGTACAAACTTTAAACGCCATTTCCCAAAAGTTTAGATTTTCTAGATGTAACAGTATTCCACGGCAGGTGCGATCTGTGTTCCCTCAAGTAACACAAATGTCTGTAAAGGTGCCTTTACACCTTACGAACTTTACCTTCGAACACCACCCTCGAACAACCTTCGTGAAGCCTTCACGTCGACTGTTCGGGTGTTCTAGGTACTTCATCTGTTCGCCTGGGTTCGGGGGTAGCGCTAGTGTCACTTTTGATTTGGGTTTTTCCTAAGTGACAGGAGTTCTTTGTGATACTAGTGTAATTTGTGAAACGTTTTAAATCGTCGCCTATTTTTATATTTTTCAGATAATATAAAATATATTGATAATGGAGATTTTTTCTTTATCATAAGCTAGCTTTGGGTGCGTCAGCCATATTGGTTCGCTTAACGTCACGTGAAGTATAAATGGCTGTTCGCTTCACGTCGGTACGGCAAGGTTCGAAGGAGAACTTGTTCGAAGGTGAGGTTCGTAAGGTGTAAAGGCACCTTAAGATGACCACACCGCGCGGCCAAAGGTCTCATTAGGCCTACTGCGCTAACAGGAAAAATATAATAGATATATATATATATATATATATATATATATATATATATATATAGATGTATACACATATACAATTGTATTACTATTAATGTTATTTTAATACGATCAGCACCTACTATCGTTGAGTCATTTGGATTTTGCCATTTTCAAATAAATTATATTTAGTTAGTTGACAAACTTTCCGGACTTTCAAACTGATGCATGAAAACGTTAGGTATTATAGTAACATGGAAAATTAAAATAGACGGAATATTTTTACCAAAATACTCATTCAAGATTATCTACAGACAGACAAGAATAATCTATCTCTAATTGTTTATGCTTCGTAAAATTTAATATATTATTTTTTACGAATAGAAATCATATCTGCTATTACTAAAGTAAGATGCTGTTTATTTTACCTATGTGATGTATAGCATCAAGAAATTAGAATGATACGTGATTGGACAAATATGAATCAGATCTTTGGTTTTCATTTTCCCGGTAAATTTATGGGTTATGTATTTTTAAGTTTATACATGTTGATGACAATTTTAAGGCTGTGTAATTTAACTAATCGAGTGGAATGAAAATGTTATCTTGAAGAACTGGAGAATTTTTTTGTCTCCCCTTTTCTCTGTTGAACAAAAGCGTGCCAATTTTACTTACATTGTTCTAGAAATTCAAGATGAGATTTCCGTTCTGTCATCATATTTTAGATAGAATGTTTTTTTTTTTTTTTTTTTTTCTCTTTTGTTCTCCATTGTCATCAATGGAACAATAGAATTTCTAGTAGTTGGAACGGGCTTACTGATCATTTCCCAGGGCCGGAACTAAAGGTGGCACTTGCTCCGTGAAGCAAAATTAAAAGAACTGCAAATTTGGAAATTTTTAAAGATTTACCTTCAACCTTTTCATACTTTTAACTCACCTAATGTAACGTTGTAAACTTCCGTTGTATATTTTTTGGACCTATTTCGGAGTATGGAAGGACACTCGTGAAATATGATAAGAAGAATGAGATAAATAATTAAAACAAATAAAAAAAAGAAATGTGATAAATATATTTTCATATTTAAAAATTAATAAAAACAAATAAAATAACACTTGCTTATATATTTTACAATAGAATATTATGAAGTCTAAAACGCCATTTAAGATTAAGTAAAAACTGAAGATGTTAGTGATTAAAACTTTTTAAAGGATATAGCATCAAGATATTTATATTTATTTTTCATTTAATACATCATGTTATAACTAGCGACCGGATCTAAGAATATTTCTTTTAATAAAAAATAGATCTTGGAAATTGACTTTTAGATATAAAAAACATCCTAAACCATTTAGCATAAATTGGGGCAAATAAAATCAAATTTATAAACCAGGAATGTTATAAAAACCAATATAATGTAAAACACTGAACCAAAAATTTAACTAATATTGAAATGTTAGGAATAAAATAAAAGAAATGGCATTTTTAACATTTATTTCTTAAGAGGTATGATCAAATGATTCTCCAGATTCTGGATTAAAACATTTCCTATTCTCATAGAGTCAATGAAAATAGATGCTATATGGACGCTCAACAACTACCTATGTAGGTATCTTAATTATAGGGTTTGAATTATAGATTTATAGGGTTGCTTGATTCAGCTATATTGAAGGATGTAGGGATTATATTTCCATCAATTTTGACTTTGTTGACTCAAATGTAGGTGTAAAGCTTTCTTGAAACTTACCCCCAAATGTTTACACGTTAAATCTCTTATAGTGAATTGGTTTTAATTTTTTCTAAAAAAAGTTAGATAGAAATAGATTATATTCACATTTAATTTAGCGTAATTATGAATAACGATTTTTAATAAATTGAATAAAATTCCTTTTAAAAAACCAGGACTAGATCTACGATTATTTTAATGCGAAACCCCGGAATACATCTGTTTTAGTGCGGAATCACAAATAGATAAAAAACGATCTCATAGAATAATATTTAATTATCTCAGTATTTTAAGATCTACTTTGTTTTTTTGTTTTTTTTCGCATCGAAATAAATGCTGTAACTTTCCATGAGTGAGATGCAATGAATTAGTGCGTCTTATCAAATCTGTCTCACAAATAGTTTCTATAAAGTCACACACAGATACGAACTCCTGGAGACCAATGAAGAAAAATAATCTAGCACTGTACAGTTTCAGAGAAATGGTTTTGCATGAGATTAGTGTATTTAACTACTATTTTCGTATGATAAAATTCTATTAATCACAAGAAAAGTAACCGAAGAAGCAACAGAATCTGATAAGATCTCAAGCAAAATAAGTGCTACTGTGCGACTTTCCGCAAACACATTCTGAGCAGTGTAAAAAAAAAAAAAAAAAAACTGATACTATGCCAAGGAATATAAACTAAAAACGAGAAACGTTCCCAAGCCAAGCTAATAAAGTGTAAACACGTCTTAGAGGTTTACGGTTGTGGAATTGTTTTCTCAGTCTTATCTACACACATATTCAGATATCACTATCGCTTATTGATTAAACCAGAAAGTCGTTGATATCTTAATGGTATCCGTCTTTTCTGAAATGGATATATGTACACCGTCTTTTGTATACACCATTAGCCTAGCAACAAAGTTGATAAGACAGTTATGGGTAGATTTGTAAGTCTATTGCTTGTATGTGGATAACAATCTGCTAGCTTCTTACTCAAGGGAGTAAATAGATGATACATCACGTACTAAGAAAAACCTATTTTTTTTTTTTTTAAACATGATAAGATCATGTGAATTCCCTGATCAAAGCTATTTTTATTCATAAAATTGTTGGTAAGTGCATGTATTCTTTTCTTTTTTCAATATCGCAAAAGTTTTTTTTTTCCTTTTTTTACAAAACATTTTAATAATTTTGTTCCTTATTATAAATAGGAATTAGAAAATCGACGTAATTCTATCATCAATTTAATTTTAAAAAATTCTTTATTGAATTACTGGTCGAGTTTGGCTAATAAACTCAAAAGCAGAAACGACTAACAAAAAAATAAAAAAATTACAATAGGTATAGTAACAAAAATATTTATTATGTTAATCTAATTGTTTTTTTTTTAAAGGATATTTAAAACCGAAAAAGTGTTTATACACATCTATTTTTCCAAACGGGGTTCCATAAAACGGACTTTAAGCCGATCTTTGAAGTTCGACATGTTTACATTGTTACATTGTTTATATATTAAATAATTTTCGAAATCAAAGTTGAATATTGCAAGGTATTTTTTCTCCCCAGATAAAGATCTGTTTATAGTTAAATTTTATTTTATGTGTGTACCAGGGGCAATGGCTAAAAATGTAAGGAAGACTAATAAAACAAGCGAAAGTGATTCACCATGTTTGAACTGTGCAACAGATGCAATCTAGAAATATCCGAATAAATCTGCAATTGAAAATGCTGCCAAAACAGATGGCGAGTCTATATATAGGAAACAAAAGGATCTTTAAATCGGTACTGTTAAGCTATTTTTAATTCGAACTTTAGGAAAGTGGAAAATTTTACGAAATTCCAGGACGCGTCAGTAATTTTTACTTATTCCAATACCAGGCTGTCCCCTGCGGTTTAACCTGCGTAATACTTGAGTTATTTCCGAACACATGGGTAAAGACAGTTGGTAATTATCCGTCGTTTGGCTTACCTTTCATTTTTAAAGAACTTCGAATTACTTGTTTATAAAATTTACAACTTTACTATAAAATTCAAGAAAACCTAACTTAATTCCTATCCAAATTAGATATACACATTTTTCCTCACTCGAGTTACACATTTTATCCAAATTATTTTTTATTTATTTAGGTGTTGCTTCAATATGAAGTTTTTCTCAACCAACCTCCTGTATATATTTTCCAAATTATATATATATTTTTTAAATAAATATCTTCGATTAATTATCAATAATCAAACCCATCCATTTAATAATTCATGAACATCAATTATAGTTTGTTAAAGCACAACAATCGCTGTATACATCATAATATATATTATTTCGTAGGAGGAGGACAATCTGAACCTTTTTGGATTAAGTTCTTTAAATATTTTAAATGAAGGCCTTTTTAATATTTGGAGTAAGTTAACACCTTGCCGGATTGCATGACAAGCTAATTCGGAGTTATCTAGGACTCTTTTCCTAGAATGCAAATTTCGTAGTTTGTTTGGGCGCCATACTTTTCGCAAATATAATAAAATTTTGATCGCTTTTCAATTATTACCAAGTATTAAATTGAGGTTATTAAATCAAGTAGGTTATATATATATATATATATATATATATATATATATATATATATATATATGTTCAATTTACTTCAACGTAAAGGAAAGTAAAAATATTTTCATCCACATTGATTGAAGTTAGCTTTTACTACACCATTCCGTATTATAGTAAATCCTGAAACTTAAGCGAGGTTACGGCCTATTGAGTGCAAAAAGAATTCGAGAATTCTTTATTTAAGAATGTTTGAAGTTTTCTGAGATTATAGACAACAAGTGAACAAGCTAAACATCATGATACAATCATTTACGAAAACAGATGTATTGCCATTAGTCGGGTACTCCATACATTTATAGAAATTACACGTAAAGTGTGCAAGAAACGATCATGACACCAGCAGCTTCTTTTTCGGGTAGCGTTTCGGGAAGACTAATACCCCTTGAATAGAAAAACTTGATAATTTTGATATGTTTTTAATTTTCGATAACAAGGGCTTTTCAGAAGGCATGTACCATAATGTCTTAGCAATGAGAAATAAATAATAATAAAATCGCAATTACTGTCAAGACTTTAAAGCAATGGTATAATGACACTTGTCGGGTCGATAAATGTATATGTTTCCTTAGGACTCGAGGGTTTATGCTGAGAAGCTCTCGAGAGTACAATAGAGAAGGTGGAGTGTAATCCGGCTTATCGCCGCACCTCGCTTCTCATCACGTACCGTTTCTTATGGCAAGGATCTACTTTACCGCACCCGCTATTTATCAAAAATATCACCACCTGTGTTATCAATATAAATATATCGCTTGATAAATATATCACAACGTTTTATTACAGAAATAAGAAAAAATAAGATTAAAGTAGGTCAAAATTTTCTTAATTAAGGTCACAACGCTTCGCAATACCATATTTTGCATTATAAAACGCATGCACATACAATTTCGTTTTTTTAACTGTACATTTTAGATGTACTACAGGTTTCATGAATACATACATGATAACCATCTATAAAAATTAAAATCTATAAGACTTTAAAATGAACCATATAAAGCGAAATTCTCGAAGATGACTGAAGGTACTGTCCGTTAAATGTTCATTTGCATAGTAAAGTATTGATAATCTGAACTAATTTTGTCAGGAATAGTTCGGATAACCAGAAATTCGGATAATTTAAATTCAATTAAATATATATCGAAATTGAAATTAAATGTACAGTTCTTAAGAGCAAATACATATTAAACGTTAACTTGAAGCACGAACACACAAGCCAGATACAGTTAACAAAACAATTTCTGAGAAATAATTAGGTGGTTCTCCCTTCATAGATCGTCATAAAAAAATTATTTTTATTTTTTCAAATTATAAACACAAATAAATAATAAGATGATTAAATAAAGTAAAGTTATATTTAAAAATTAAAAAAAAACAAAAAAAAACTGTCCCCATAATTAAACGTTTGGATAACTGACGTTCGGATAGTCAACTCTCCAATCTATATAAATCTAGTTTTACATTTATTTTTTGTTATCTATTATTTTCGTGTGGACAACAATATTTTAGATTTTTTTTTAACCCCCCCCCCCCCCTATAAATTCACAGAAGATAGATTAGAGAAAGGGGATCAGTCAAGAAAGAGGATTGACTCGGTTAGGATGCGTTCTCAAAAAAAAAGAAATATATATATCTCAATAAATAAATCGCCTCTTTATGGGGTTACCATGAAGAGAAAATAAGAATATGTATATATATACATATATATATATTTTTTTTTTTCTTAACTTTATATCATTCAATATTTTTTTATTTGATACAGTTTCTTTTAAATTATCGTGTCCATCATTTAATTTAATTAATATTTGTATTTCATTCATTATTAATATTTATTTTATATTATTTAAATAGTATATTTTTAATTACATAACTGAAATTTTCGATGTAAATTAATAGCCATAATATGCTGTTTTAATCTGATTAATGTATTTGGTTAGTCATGAACCCTAGTTTAAAATGAATGTAAACAATATGTATAAGGATTATTTGTGTAACCTATATTTAATCTTTGAAAAGATGAATAAATATTAGGAATGTCACAGTTTATTATTTACATTCGAATTAAAAAACGCCCTTATCTCTGTAAAATATGTTAGTCATTGAGAAAAAAATGTTGCATATTTAAAATATATAATTGCAAGCGAACAGATTTTTTTAATAAGGCATTTAGTTTTTTCAAGATAAATAGGATAAGGTATGTACACCAATTATACCTGCGTCAATCAAAACGTTACTAGATCAATCAAGCACGCGAACTCAGAGACCACATATAAAATAACTTTGTTTACAATACAATAATATTTCCACTTAGTGCGAACAAACGTATGTAAAACTGAATCGAACACGCGTCAGGTATTTTTTATGCTCGCCACAGTACTGGAACTCTCCTAGTGTCGCTTTTTAGGAGAGTTTACATCGTACGATCTTCCAACAGATCATGGGGAGGGGCGACCCATAAGAAAAATAATAATACATAAAAATCGTTATTATCAGTATATATTTAGTAGTATATTATTATAATATTTCTAGGCCTTAAATAAAAAAAAAGGTTGTATTTGATGTGATTACTAGGTTTTTTTTTTTTTTTTTTTTTAACTATTCTTTTATTTCAGTTTAACCATTTGATGGATCATTTCCCTTTAAGCTGAATTTTCATTCACGGTCTTACTCAATATTTTATTTATTTATTTATTATTAATATTATTATTATTATTTTTGTGGAATCTGATACAGAAAAAATCTCTTTTTTCGTGAATAATCGTCAAATAGGAGTTTATTTCCACATGTTGGAATTCATTTGGTTAAATAAAAAATGCGCCCATTCAGAATAATTCTTGATCCGCCGCTGGCTCGATTTCGATGTATATTTATCATATACCATCTTCTTTTACCTATTTATTTTTTCTATCCTATTTTCAGTCCGTTTTATGATAATACTAAGGCAAATGCGCTAAAACAGAAAACAAATGAGTTTAAAATTTGATACTCTAGCACACATTAATAAAATCTCTCATTGCTCTACATGATATTTATTAACAGCTTAGAATTAAACAATAAGTAGCTATCTGCAAATTTTTGTATACTAACATACTTATTCACGTGTATACTTCCAATTAAATAAATCTTAAAAGTTTCTCAGATATAATCACACTCTACTAAAAAAAAAAAACTACAGAATTCCTCTAAGGTTTTAGATAAGGAAATGTCTGTCAATTGATAAGATGAAGTGGAAATGAATATTAACAAAGATATAGTTGAGGTTATATTTAGCAGTGCCGTCTAATATATTCTTGACGGACAGTCTTGTATCGTGTGTATATTGAGATTTTATAGGATATTATTATTAAAACATACCTAAATAATATTAAACATAATAAAGGGATATCCTTTAAAACATTAACACTAACGAATTCATACTAAAAAATCCCTGGTTCAAATTCAAATAAATAAATTGAAGAAAGTATTTAACAGATTCAATTGGTGGTGAACATTTTGTTATTTCTCCCTTTTGAAACCAGATAAATGATTTACAATAAACCAATGCCATATGAATTTTCTCTTTACGCTTACAGTTAATAAACTTTATGTTTTTAGTTTTGTTTTTCTATCATTTTTAAAAAGCACAGTACCTAGGGTTCGAATTTCACAAATTTTAATTTAGCATTTATGAAAACTTTCATGTTTTTTTGTGTTTTACTTACGCATATCATTTAACCTTTCAATGTATTATTAAAAATATTCTTAGAAGTCTTTTTAGTTTAAAAATTACGGAATTTAATGTATATATAAATAATATTGATTTAATTATTTATTTCGACTTTAATAAATCGAAAAAATCCAAAGAAAAAAAGTCGCTTTAATAATAATGTTTACTAGGAAAAATAAAATATCGCTCTACCCATTATACTAATTTATAATTATAAATTACGAATAATTTATAACATAAATAAATAAATAAAAAACGCTTCTTTTGAGATGGTCAATCATGCACTTAGATGTGGACAAATGATCGGACTTGAGTGAAGAAATGTTGCTTTCATAAAAATCACAATTTTTAATTTAAACTCAACATGAAAAAAAGTTGATCGAATAAATAATGTAATAATAAGAAGTTTGTCAACTTAATAAAAGAAATGATTAAAATGTATTTTGCATGAAATATGAATTTACCAAATTTTTTTTTTTTTTTTTTTTTTTTTTTTTTTTTTTTTTTTATGGCATAGGATGACCGAAGAAAAAATGAAGCAGGAATCATCAAAATCTATAATATTTCAATGCCGATATTGACTATTGTCCAGCTTTCCAATTAATGGAGTCTCAAGCATCGGCTGCAACAATCGCAAATAGAAGAAATAGGTAATGTTTGATTTTTTTAATTTTATCGACGATTTCATCATGCTTATAAACAATGGTTATAAATAAATAATAACAAATAGCTATAAGCAACGAATTCAATGGAAGCTAATTTTCCGTCCGTGCTTTAGCATCACATACTTTACTTGGCTATTTTTAACGGAACTTGCTATAGCGTACTGTTGTAACCTGTGCAGTAAAAAAACGAAACAATAGTTGTAGATTACATTGTGAGAGAACAATCAGTCAATGGTGTCTCATGCACATTATTTTTACTTCATCGTTTTTACTGTAAAGTCTTCCGTGTTCCTTAGTCATCATACAAAAATTTAATTCAAATGAAATCATAACTCAAATAAACTTTTTTTTTTTTTTTGATTTCAAATCGCCGATTTTATTTTTCGTTTTTGTAAGGGCCCCGCAGTCATTTAAGTTGTGGACAATAATTAAAAATCACGACAGATTCTAATGATCATTTTCAAATATTTGTTTACGATATTGCGAATACGAGAAAGAAATGTTAAAAAAATCATTAACAGTGACCTCTTACCTACCATTGTTAGTCTAGTCGAGATTTGATTTAAGTGAAAAATTATATTCTTTTGGAATATTATGGGTTTAGTAAAAATTAACTCTAAACCAAATACACCCAAAAAAAAAAACCTTTTCCATTATTTGACGATCTCAATAAAAATACAACTGTGCAACGATTATAAAAAATAAAAATTATATTCTTTTGGAATATTATGGGTTTAGTAAAAATTAACTCTAAACCAAATACACCCCAAAAAAAACCTTTTCCATTATTTGACAATCTCAATAAAAATACAACTGTGCAACGATTATAAAAAATAAAAAATAAAAATTATATTCTTTTGGAATATTATGGATTTGTAAAAATGAACTCTAAAGCCAAATATACACCAAAAAACCTTTTCCATTATTTGACGATCTCAATAAAAATACAACTGTGTAAAGATTATCAGCGGAAGTAAGATATATTACATAACAAGTATTTTACTAGGGATAAACTCTTACACACACACACACATACATACTTTTAAGTTTTTAAATAATCAGTTTTTTTTTAAATAATCAGGAATCATTCTCATGTCTCCTAATAAAATTACTATAGTGCATGGATACTTTAAATTAAGTATAAAGGCAAAATTTTAATTGATGGCTTACCTTAATTTTGAAAAATGATCCGAGCTTCTGAAAAAAAGAAAAAGAAAAATTAGTTACTTCATGACATTTTTGTAATTTATATTTATACCTAAAAAAGCTAAATGTATATTTAACTTATATATCCTGTATTTTCACTGCTGGATACTGTTAAACCCCAAATAATTAGAGGTTGGAGACAAGTAATTGAGTAAAATAATTATATAAAATGTATTATTTAAAAACCAGACAGGTGTAAACGAATTATAGAACTCAACTGATAAAGAACTTATTGCTTATTCTACACCGGATGTTTTTCTGATAATAACGGTTTTTATACTCATGAAGACATAAAAAATATGCATAGTGATTGTATCTGAAACTAGATTTTATGTATATTTTGATATCATTATCTTATCATATAGATTTAAATTAATTTCCACTAGGATAAAAAACTGGAAATAATAACGAATCTTGCACAGCTATTCCTTCCGATAGCCTACCGGATGATGCTGGAGAACTTCCAGCAATACTGGAGAGGTCCTAGCTATGGAAATATCAAAGGAGCCAATAAGGCCAGATTCAAAAGAGGGAGGAGCACGCTAGACCAGATTTTCATCTTTATGCAAATATCCTACAATGAAAGAGGAACGACAAAAAAATCTCAAGATACAAACGTAAAAAAATTTTTTTTTGAAGCAAGCAATTGTCTCAGGTAGGGGACCAATATTTGCACAAGTTAACGCGTTTCAAATAAGTATCTCACGAAAAAATGAAACAATTCATGCAGTGAACATAAACTTCAGAAATATTGTTTTTGTTTTTTTTCATCAGATGCCATTTTTTTGAAATTGTATGTAATTAGAAATGGTTATATAAATTATGTTTTAAATGTTTTGTACTGTCAAGATTTGATGCGTAACTTGCTCTACTCTTGATGGGGGATGTGCTATATGTCTGTATTTAACACGTTCACGCCGGGACTGTAATTCATGCCCTTGCCCATTTGCGGCATTGATTTTCGCTCTATCGGACGGGAGTTATTCAAGGGCATTATGCATCATTGAAAATCCAACAATAATAAAAAAAACAAAAAAAAAAAAAAATACAATCCTACATCGTCGTGGAAAGTTTTGTGATTGACTAAAGTGTCCGGTGCGGCAGCCTAGTGCGGGCCACCGGTGGCCCACACCGGCGTGAACGTGTTAGTTAATCATATTTTCTCCTCATAAACAGCCAAAACCTCAAAGGACTAGTTATGATTACTCTGTTCAACTTCAAAATGGCCTAATGAAAGTGGACCATGGTTTTCGGGTGTTCAATATTTATTTAAGAATACAAACTTGCTTGCTACAAAATGATTTGTACTTCTAAAAGTAAACTGTTGTGGGAAAAAATAATAAAAATGATTCAAAATCACATTTTGATTTAATTTAATTGAGTTTTGCGCGAAATGAAAAATTAATATAAAAAATAAAGATATCCAAGCCAAAATATCTTTGTGAATGGGAATTATTCGCTTCAGCCAACTAGTTCGAAAAAATACAGAACTTTTATTGGGAAACTTGTAAAGATAACATTTTTTATAATTGTAATTATTATATATAGTATGTATTGTAAATATAGTTTAACAGTCAATTATATTCACCCATTTTTTTTGCAAACAGTAATAGAATAATGTAAAAAATTTAGCTCAGTGATCTTTATCAAACACTTGAAGAAAGCGATTTCAGGAATTAAGAAAGAAATGCTTCCTGACAAATGTGGGATTGGCTGACGATAAGCGTCTAAAAATACAATCGAGGAATTGCTTTAGGAATGCATTAAATCACCATCGCAATGATCTAAATGCAATGAGCTGAGTAATACAGCATGGCTCCTCTTCAGAACAATATTATACCACGACACACTTGGCAAGAGGCAACAAAAGGGGACTAAATTCTGTGTGGGGGGGCTTTGAAAAATTCAGGGACATCACAGCGTTATTCATCCAGCAAATTAGGAAATAATAATAGTACGTACTAGATTAGATTGAGGATGATCTGAAGCTAAGATTGCCGGTAAGGCGACAACGAGAGTTTTTTTTTTTTTAATTTTTTGTTACTAAGGGCCGTCCTAAAAGTAAGAAATAACGCCATTTAAAAAAAATCTGGTGCATGCTCGCAACACACAACTTTCACTTACCAACTTACTTAGATTAGAAATTAATGCGTTTTGTTAATTGCCACTCTTCAAATGAACAGAACGGCTTTAATTATGAACAATGGTCTGTCATCAAAGGCGTACTCCGCATGCGTGGGCTCAACGATTTTTATGAGTTGAGTGAATATTTTTCTTTTTTTCTCCTCTTTATTTTTTCTTTATTTTTATCATATCTCATATTTAGCCATTTCTTATTTTTAGGCGTAACGAGAGACAGTTAATTTTTCCATGTAAACAAAAACAATGGTACTTTATAAGAAAGAAACAAACAAACAAAAAAGGCCCCCCCCCCAAAAAAAAACCCCTCAGAACATTTTAATAATGATAAAGCTTACCTGATATTAAAGAAAATCGAATTTTCATTAAACATAACGAATTTGATAAAAATCGTTTAAGCCGTTTTTGAGATAATCGAATAAAAGGTAAAAATTGGAAAAAAAGTCAAGAACTAAAGTGCCCCCTCAGTTGGACCAATTTTGATGAAATGTTGGCTTTTACATATTTGGTATATTCAGACAATACCCAGTTTCTTCAAAATCCTTAAAGCTGTTTTTGAGTAAATAAAAAATATGTACACGTGAAATTGGTACAAAATTTATTAAGTAAAGTCCCCTCTCCGGTTGATCAATTTTGATGAAATGTTTACAGTCGTATCTCGGGCATATACATACATCATATACCCACTTTGATCAAAATCGTTAAATCCGTTTTTGAGTAAATCGAAAAAAACCTAAAAAGTTATTAAATGAAGTACCCCCTCCCTTTGAGCAATTTTGATGAAATTTTTGCTGTCACATCGCGGGCATATACCTACACTAAATACCCAATTTCAGGTTCCCACGGTTTATAGTTTTTGAGCTAGTCTGTTCACACACACACACACACACACACACACACACACACACACACACACACACACACACACACACACAGACCATTTCGCGGGACTTGGTTAATTGGACTCAGAGGACCCCAAAACGTGTATTTCCGTTGAAAACCGGAAGTCGAAATTTTTCACGATCGCACTACTTCCACTTACTATATATTTCATATATAGGTAAGTGAAAGTAAAAAATCTGGTGCGTGCTCGCAACACACAACTTTCACTTACCAACTTACTTAGATTGGAAATTAATGCGTTTTGTTAATTGCCACTTCTCTAAACAACAGAACGGCTTTAATTATGAACAATGGTCTGTCATTAAAGGCGTACTCCGTATGCGTGGGCTTCACGAGTTTTGTGAATATTTTTCTTTTTTTCTCCTCTATATGTTTTATTTATTTTATCATATCTCATATTTAGCCATTTCTTATTTTTAGGCGTAACGAGAGACAGTTAATTTTTCCATCCAAACAAAAACAAAGGTACTTTATAAGAAACAAACTAACAAAAAAGCCCCCCCCCCCCAAAAAAAAAGCCCCCTCAGAACATTTTAATAATGATAAAGCTTACCTGATATTAAAGAAAACTTAATTTACATTAAACATGACGAATTTGATAAAAATCGTTAAAGCCGTTTTTGAGATAATCGAAAAAAAGTTAAAAATTGGAAAAAAAGTCATGAAATAAAGTGTATAAATTAAGTAAAGTGCCACCTGCGGTTGATCAATTTTGATGAAATTTTTACAGTCATATCTCGGGCATATACATACAACATATACCCAGTTTCTTCAAAATCCTTAAAGCTGTTTTTGAGTAAATAAAAAATATGTACACGTGAAATTGGTACAAAATTTATTAAGTAAAGTCCCCTCTCCGGTTGATCAATTTTGATGAAATGTTTACAGTCGTATCTCGGGCATATACATACATCATATACCCACTTTGATCAAAATCGTTAAATCCGTTTTTGAGTAAATCGAAAAAAACCTAAAAAGTTATTAAATGAAGTACCCCCTCCCTTTGAGCAATTTTGATGAAATTTTTGCTGTCACATCGCGGGCATATACCTACACTAAATACCCAATTTCAGGTTCCCACGGTTTATAGTTTTTGAGCTAGTCTGTTCACACACACACACACACACACACACACACACACACACACACACACACACAGACCATTTCGCGGGACTTGGTTAATTGGACTCAGAGGACCCCAAAACGTGTATTTCCGTTGAAAACCGGAAGTCGAAATTTTTCACGATCGCACTACTTCCACTTACTATATATTTCATATATAGGTAAGTGAAAGTAAAAAATCTGGTGCGTGCTCGCAACACACAACTTTCACTTACCAACTTACTTAGATTGGAAATTAATGCGTTTTGTTAATTGCCACTTCTCTAAACAACAGAACGGCTTTAATTATGAACAATGGTCTGTCATTAAAGGCGTACTCCGTATGCGTGGGCTTCACGAGTTTTGTGAATATTTTTCTTTTTTTCTCCTCTATATGTTTTATTTATTTTATCATATCTCATATTTAGCCATTTCTTATTTTTAGGCGTAACGAGAGACAGTTAATTTTTCCATCCAAACAAAAACAAAGGTACTTTATAAGAAACAAACTAACAAAAAAGCCCCCCCCCCCCCAAAAAAAAGCCCCCTCAGAACATTTTAATAATGATAAAGCTTACCTGATATTAAAGAAAACTTAATTTACATTAAACATGACGAATTTGATAAAAATCGTTAAAGCCGTTTTTGAGATAATCGAAAAAAAGTTAAAAATTGGAAAAAAAGTCATGAAATAAAGTGTATAAATTAAGTAAAGTGCCACCTGCGGTTGATCAATTTTGATGAAATTTTTACAGTCATATCTCGGGCATATACATACAACATATACCCAGTTTGATCAAAATCGTTAATGCCGTTTTTGAGTAAATAAAAAAAACACGTGAAAATGATACAAAATTTATTTAGTAAAGTCCTCCCTCCGGTTAATCAATTTTGATGAAATTTCTACAGTCATATCACGGGCATATAAATAGATCAAATACTCAGTTTAATCAAAATCGTTAGAGCCGTTTTTGAGAAAATCGAAAAAAAACGTAAAAAGTTATTAAATAAAGTACTCCCTCCCTTTCAGCAATTTTGATGAAATTTTTGCTGTCACATCGCGGGCATATACCTACACTAAATACCCAATTTCAGGTTCCCACGGTTTATAGTTTTTGAGCTAGTCTGTTCACACACACACACACACACACACACACACACACACACACACACACACACACACACACACACACACACACACACACACACAGACCATTTTGCGGGACTTGGTCATTTCGACTCAGGGGGTCCCAAAACGTGTATTTCCGGTGAAAACCGGAAGTCGAAATTTTTCATGATCGCAATACTTCCACTTACTATATATTTCATTTATAGGTAAGTGAAAGTAAAAACGATAATAACGGAATGGATTTCGACTTTATAAATTTCAAAATTATATTTTTTTCTTTCAAAATAATAATATGAGATCTAATAGCATTATGATCAGTTCGTCACTGACTAAAAAAAATTATTTTTTGTCTTTCATCCCTGAAAAATATTCGACGGTTTAGGAGAAAAAAAATACACAGATATATGTACACATTATATTTTAGGTGATAATAGTTTAAAATAGTTAAGCAGTGGAGGTTTGTTTTATTGCTATACTTTTTATTATTAATTCAATGAATCTAAATAGCCAATTGCCTTTATCAAAAGAGCGATAACATTACTTGGATCTAAGTAAAACCACTGCGTTATACTTCACCAGGAAAATGAGAATTAGCAGAGTAGAAGGCAAATATATCAAATGGGATTAAATTTCTAGCGGTAATCATAAATGCATACCTTGGTTTGATTAGAGATTCATAAATTCTGGGAATGGTGAATATTACGTTTGCTAGAATTAGCATTGTAGGAATTATTAACATAACGGCATTCAAAAGTCCATCATTGAAATGAAAATACAGAGCGAATAAGATCAATAATTTACAACCTAAAAGGAAATTTTACGAAAGCTTACATAAGAAAATCTGGTGCGTGCGCGCAACACAGAACTTTCACTTACCAACTTACTTAGATTAGAAATTGACGTGTTTTGCTAAATATCATTTCCCAAAGTCACACATTTTTCTACATCCATATCTTATTTTTGTTAATCGTTAAAGCCGTTTTTGAGTAAATAAAAAAACCCGTGAAAATGATACAAAATTTATTAACTAAAGTTCCCCCTTCGGTTGATCAATTTTGATGAAATGTTGGATATCACATATTTGGCATATACATACATCAAATACCCATTTTGATCAAAATCTTTAAAGCCGTTTTTGAGTAAATAAAAAAAAACACGTGAAAATGATACAAAATTTATTGAGTAAAGTCCCCCCTCCGGTTAATCAATTTTGA